>JAJOOO010017125.1:0-23539 GCA_029582685.1 Solanum piurae | reverse complement strand
GAGAAAATAACAAATATATTTAAATAAATACATAAGCTTTCGAGAAAATAACAAATATATTTAAATAAATACATAAGCTTTCGAGAAAATAACAAATATATTTAAATAAATACATAAGCTTTCGAGAAAATAACAAATATATTTAAATAAATACATAAGCTTTCGAGAAAATAACAAATATATTTAAATAAATACATAAGCTTTCGAGAAAATAACAAATATATTTAAATAAATACATAAGCTTTCGAGAAAATAACAAATATATTTAAATAAATACATAAGCTTTCGAGAAAATAACAAATATATTTAAATAAATACATAAGCTTTCGAGAAAATAACAAATATATTTAAATAAATACATAAGCTTTCGAGAAAATAACAAATATATTTAAATAAATACATAAGCTTTCGAGAAAATAACAAATATATTTAAATAAATACATAAGCTTTCGAGAAAATAACAAATATATTTAAATAAATACATAAGCTTTCGAGAAAATAACAAATACTACATAAATATGTTTTTTATGTTATTTTTATCTGGAATTTTTTTTCAAAAAACTCATCGGAATTTTTCACACGAGAGATTATCCAAACGGGAGTGATATGCAACCATTGAGGATTGATCACTCAGCTTAAGAATACTGGACAATGCAGCTAGAGAATTATTTTTCCAACAATTCGTTCTACAACAAGGCAGATATTAACATCTTTTTTACCTTACAAATATACACACTGCTCTTTATTGATTCTCAATCCAAACAAATAGCCTATGATTGCGATACTTGTGAATGATCCTAAAAATAGGTGTTCTCCAGGTGATGGCTTAGTACAACTTCTCTTTTACATATGGAAAGTTAGATGGATGCACCTCCTGCTCTCATTTTAGCCTAGATTACGACACAGCACTGGTCTTCAACTTAGTTGTCTTATGCTTGACAAAGAAAGCGGAGAGCATACTCCTGCTGCGATTAGGTGCACGGATAATATCCCGCCTTGGATTATCAAATGATCTGAATGGTGTTAGAGGTTTGCTACCCTCCAGGGTACCCTGCAAAGGCAAAATCTCATTTAAGCTATAAAGAAGAAAGCAATTCAGAAGTGCAGTTGCGGTTTGGTCCTATTAGATGCTCCACAAGCAAAGTATGTAACTTCAAACAAATTTTTAAGACCAAACAAGGTTCAAGATTAATGATGCAATACAAACCAAAATTGTATAGACAGACGCTCACAAATGTTTTACATCAAAAGAGATGAAACAAAATGGCAGACAAACCAACTTCAATACCAAACAAGTTATTGCTCTCTCCAGCAAAAGTGCATACTTACCTCTAGGAATTAGTTTTTTTTTTTTTGGAGAGATGAAACTAACTAATTGAAACATTGTTAATTGTTAAGTTGTCTGATTGATTAACAAGTATACTGACAGATTGCAAGACTTCGACTAAACCACATGGATGCTCATATTTCAATTATCTTATGATCCTCAGATAGCAATGTTAAACAATGATACTCACGTCTATATATTCACTAAGTTGTCTAATACTCTTCCCACTGAATTATATTTCCTATTCTGAAATTCCACAGTTATCACATATCAAGGTAGATAAAGAAAAGTTATAGTGAAGTGGAAAAAGTTGGGCCCATTAACTTCCTCTAGAAAATAATACATTGTATAACAAGCACACATATCTTTTAAATTATTGGTCATATTGTTTGTTGGTTGGTAAAAATACTTATTTGATTATAAAGGCAAATCGCAGACGGGAAGTAAATAAAAACGACAACTGTGAGAATAGATGTATATTCATGAAATAATTCGTATATTCTTTATCTAGTTTTAATTTTCCACCCTTCAAGTGATGCTTTTAAAAAAAGGGGAAGGATGAACCTGGGTTAAAATCCAGATACCTCTAATAAATGAAACTAAACCCTTCTGTTCACCTGTCATGCAATGCTGTCCAGGGAAATGAAAAGGAGGAAGAATCAACAAAATTACAGATTTAAATAGCTAAAGAAAGAAAGAACAAAATCCCTGGTCCCCTCTATATCCCCCACAAGGGAAACAAGCCAAACTAAACGTTTGGAGAAAAACCAGATTTTAACACATACATAAATATCAGTTCTGACAACTGCTTAGAGCCTTCAAAGGAGAATTTACTTATGTAGGTGCAAAATTTTCTGAACAAACTTTGAGCTCAACATTCAAGATCATGCTGCCTATAGCATCATAGGTTAATTGCATTGCCAATGTTAGACGAATAGCATTTGATCACTCACTTGATATGTAAGCAAATAGCTAACAGTTGAAGTAAACAGAAAGATAAAAAGAATGCTGAGATTGATACATTTTGTTACTACTAGCACAAAATTTATGCAATGACAGCTATGATCATCATCAATCTTCCTCTATTACTTACGGAAGTATAGGAAGATCAACATCAGTTTCTTCTAAACCACTCGTTAAGTACTACAGGAGGTACCAATAATCAGTGAAAAATGGGCAAGTTGATGTGTCTGATAACAGGATTGACAGCTATATAAAGATGTTCTATAAGCACCTGACATATAACACACTTGGTGCAGTTTCGGGATGGATAGCATGTAATATAAGGAACAGATAGCATAATATATTTATTTTGAGATAGATACAGATAGTATATGGAACTGTTCTTCCAATTAATGCATTTGGCATTACCTGCCGTGTGACCCCCAATGTTTGCATAGCTAGACTTGATGCAGGACCAACATTGGGTGACGGAGGACGGGCTACATGTGATTTCTTCCGGGTATTCTCTTCATCTGCTCAAATGAAAATTGACAGTAAGAAGCCATGAGTCTAACACACCATTACAGAAAGAGAAAGCAAGCATGGAACCTTCACATACCTAACAAGTTGAAAGCGGCAGATGCTTTTTCAGAAACTTTTGCTTCCTCAGGACTGCAAATGTAAAGAACGATCAGTTTCCTATAACCTCTACAAATTATTTGAGAATATTATCCAGAGAAAATGATGGTAATCTCATTTTCAAAGCTTCAAGATCAATAGCACCACTAACCTCATAAAAGTACGTGAATTCCCTTTCAATGTCGATTTGGTTTCTGTTGCCAGATGCCAAGAGAGAGTTTTTGCAGCAGGAGTACCTAATTTAGGAAATATGATAAGAACGATGAGATATAATGCCAAAGAGAATACGAGAACGAGAGAGTATCATCAAGAAGTCAGGCCACCTGAAGGATAAAGGCGGGGTCTTGCTTGTAAATGTTGCCTTGAATCCATCTTAACTTGAGGGCTGAAGTGCACCTTCTTTCCAGCAGAATCTAATCGTGCATCAATCATGAGAGAGAGAGAGAGAGAGAGAGAGAAGCGTGAAAGTTAGGCAAAAAGGATGAGGACACAACCGCAGAGAACAGAAAGAGCTTTAACAAAAATGCAATAAGGATTAAAAAGTAGCCGTACTTGGCAAAATATAATGCTTGTGATGCCTTGGGATGATGGCTAATAGCTGTTGCTGCCTGAGGCCTTCTTTCTCAGTGTATGTTTTGCATGTCAGAAGTCGCTGAAATAAAAAAGCTAAGTTCCGTTCTATCCTGTTTAATTCTCAAATAGACAATTTGTATTAGGGAAAGTTCCAGACGTTACCTGATCAAGACAAGTGACCTTTAACTCCATGGTTGTGACATCCAATGTTTGTTGCTCAAGCAAATCGGTTAACTTATAAGCAACAGTTCCCAGGTGGTCGACAGCATTGACAAGAGCTCTTACAGCATAGTCTTTCAGGTTATCAAGAACCCTGAAAACGAGTAGTATTAGAGTATGAGCATGAAGTAGCAACGAAAGAATACAGCATGATCAAAAATAAAAGTTACCAGCATTTTGGAGATTGCCCTAAGCATAGGAAAGATTCTTGCTGAGAAGGCTAAAAGAGCCCGTACAGCCAAGGATCAAAGAGCCTATGCACATAATTCGTTTCTACCTACTTTTGCTATGACTTCTGTAAAACCAAGGAGAAGCATGAAAAATTGACTGGAAAATATTATGTTCATGGGAATACTCTTACATTTGTTTCTGCTCGTTCTGAAGATACGACTTTTCACAATATTCTGCAGCAGAATAGAGTTGCGGCCTCAAGTTCTTGAGCTCCTGAGACATGAGACAGGCAACACGTGATCATTGAGTTAGAACAAAGTTCTTGCAAAGGTTGACAAATGGTTAATATGGAAACAGCCTCTAGCAAAAATGCAAGGTAAGGCTGCATACAATTGACCCAATGTGATCCAGCCCTTTCGTGAACCCCACGCATAGCAGGAGCTTAGTGCATCGGGCTAACCTATATTATGACTACCAATCAATCATTTATCAGAATAGTATCAATATCAATCAACCAAAAAGTCCTCAATCCTTTAAAAAAAAAAGTTGGTTTGCCAGTTCTATGAACCCATTCTATCTATTTAAGCCCATTTTTTAACATGTCCCAATGAATTCAAAAGATGACCATAGCAGTAGGAAATACTAGCCATCAACCTACCACAACCCTCATCTTTTAGCCTAACTTTGAACCAGCTAAGCTTTGCAAAATGGTTGTAGCTAAAAGTCTCTACACATAATACATACAAGTAACTAAACAGCGACGAACACCCTGAATCAGTCAGATTTAAGGTAATCTGAACTTGTAAAGAGTATCCTCCATCAACTGAGCTATCATCAACTTATTTTATGGTTTGAGCTTTTCGCACCACAGACGAAAATTTACATTGCAAAGTCAACAGTTATTATTTAAATAGATAAAATATTCGAAGCTACAACACAACTAATATCATACTAGCAATCACTGGACAATAACCAGATCTGATGTCAAATTTAGCAAAAGAGATTGAGAAAGAAGTAGCGAAAACCTGTAATGCCTTAACGAAACTCTTGCTTCGCTCCATTGACACTTCATCAAACGTCATCGCCGGAGAATTTCCAAGCTTCAATTGTTCTACTTCCATAACTCCTCTCTTCCAAAAATCGCACAAATTCTCCACAAAAAAAAAATCCTTCCAGATCAGTGGATCAACAAATCATATGGATATACATTTTATATTAAAAAAAGTTGTAACTACAGAAAGAATAATTGTTTGGAGATGGATTAGGAGTCAAGAAAAGGAGGGTTCCGGTAGGGCACGGCGGTGGAAGGTGGAGGTGGTGGTGGTAGGAGAATTTATGAGGAGTGTGTGTGAGTGAAGCAATCCCGGGAATTGTTTATTATTGCTGGAATTTTGAAGGAGTTAATTGCAAGTGAAAATGACGTCGTATTTATTGTAGGCAGATAAGAAGGTGGTTCAACTGATACTGTGCTGCTCCTCCCACCTTGACATTGACCTCAATTTCAAAAAATAAAATCATCACCATCTTTTTCACCAAATTATATAATAAGTACTACAAATATTAATTATGAAGGTTTAATTATGCAATTTAATATAATTAGTACTACTTGATTATCAATACTCTCTTCCGGCTATTTTTATTTGCTCATGTTTAACTTGACACACTCTAATATTTAATAACAAGGATAAAATAGACACAAAATGTTAATTATTCTCTTGATTTTTCAAGTTGAACAAGTAAAATTATATAACTATTTTTAATATACTAAATAAGTAAAGATGGACGGAGGAAGTACTAGTTAACTGAGAAGTGTCATTCGTAGTTATTTATGTGCTAGTAAGTAGTAACTAATAATATAGTTATAACGATTTTGTTTTATTGCTTGGGATGATGATAGTTGTTATACATTTGCTTGATTATAAGTTTGTGTGCTTCCAAGTATTGATCCATATGAAATTAGTACGATCCAATGATTACATTCTCGATGGGAATCAAGAGAAAGAAAGAGTCGAGAATTGGGAAAGCAATAAAAATAATTTCTCTTTGATTTTGTTCAAATTGAATTTATTGTTTGAAGCGTTTAAATAATTAACTTTTAAGTATTTCTAATATCAAAACTGATTTATAACTCTTTTCATATGATTTTAAATAGGTTTAATTTTTATTTTTTTTATGGATTGTCTTGGTCTTTGACTCTGTATTTCAAATATTATTGTATTTTAAGATGAATGAATCAATGGAATATTATTATTTATGAGGTGAAGAGGAATATGTCATTTTCGTCTATAGAGCACCTCCACATGGCTAACATGCCCATATGAGCTAGTTGGGGAAGCTACTTACTGAATTATCATTGGCACCCCTATAGTTTATGGGAACATTAAAAGCACCCCGACATTCAACTAATCTTCTTCACATTTAATACACCTAAAATTCAATTATTTATCACTCTGAATGTAACATTGAATGCAATGTAATTTGGCTGACTCAACCATGTTAAACATTTTCTTTTTTTAATTATTGACTATACTATACTCGGTGTAGGATTTATCTACGTTTATTTTTAAAGCAATTTTGAGTGTAAATTATGTTTTACATTAAGCTCTAACTCATATGGTCATTAACGGTTTAGGATTTTGACATTATTGATTTGCTGGTTTTTTGCTCTTTGTATGGCTTTTTAGACTTCCGTAGCACCAAAGAAATTACAACCAAATTTTTGGTCTAGCGTCAATGCTTTGATGTTAAGAATGGTACCTAACCTTTTTTCTCCTTATGTAAACAATCATGCTACGCAATTCCATTTATTGTTTGGGCTAGTTACATAAATACTTAAATAGTACTATATTATTTTTTCCCCACCCAAACCTCTCGGAGGATCAATAGTGTTCTCACTTACCCTCTATCACTGATGGTGAGATATTCAACCACTTGAGCAAGCCACACTTAATAATTACCTACTATTCGGTAATCAAACATTGAGATTATTCTAAAAGTAAATAATTTAGTACCAAGATTAACCATACAGAAATATTTATCTTTTACTTTAATTTGACTGTTAGGAACAGAACTGACCTCTTGTTATGAGCAGAATTAGAGTGTTATATATAAGTTGCAACTTGCAAATGCAGGGCTCTACATCTGCCAGTGAATTGTTAGGTGTCTCTGATCGAAATTGGGTTGTCCAAATATGGCTAACACTGAAGGGACCCCAGGAGGATGGGGTGTCAAATCAGTCATTCCTTAGTTTAATTTGGCTAGAAAGAGAAGACATGTTGTAGTATATAATTGACAGGGATGAGTAGTACTTCACAAAATGCAGAGCAAACACTTCGAAGCGAAAGCAACCACGTGGTATGCTATATACTATACACATATGTACAACATTCTGAGTTTTACAAACACAAGCCAGTAGCTGTAGCTCAAATGAAGTATACAGTAGAGAGAATTAGATGTCCTCCTGGAAGAAAGAAAGAAAGAAAAAAACTCCAGATATGTTCTTCTGCCTGCAGGAGTGTATTAGTACATGTATACTTGTATGTATGGATTATTCGATTTTGGAATCTAGAGCGAAAATGCGCCAAATTTTTCGGGCACTTCACTTGCTACGTTTGGTGGTCTGATTGTTTCTCCTCATTTCTCTTTATGGAGGCTAGAATTGAGCCCAGGTGCCGCCTCAGCCATGGAAATTTCAATACTGGAGCAATGTTTCTCGAGGTAGGGGAAGAGATTTCAAAGAAAGTAGGCTTTGGTGTCGAGGCACCGCCAATGTATTCAATTAATTCCTGAACAGCAAGTACATGGAACTTTGGAGGTGCATTCAGAGCAATGTTGTGAACCCGGTGCTCATAAATCTTCCCGTCTTTATCAAGCTTATACTCTGAAGTGCCATCAAACCGACCGTGGCTCTCCCATGGAACACGGGGAATGCCATGAACAGTCCACCGAACTATTATCATATTTTCCACTGGCTGCCAAACACTAACAATGTCAATCCACAAGGTCCTAAATAACATCCTACCATGGAATCGTAGGGCCCAGAAGATTGATTTATAATTATCAATGCCAGTAAACGTGTTGATTGGATCTTTGAAGACAATATCATCCCTGTAGAGCACGAAAGAGCACCATTAGCACCTCAAACGTTATTTCACTGAAGTCACAATTGGGTACAATGTCATCACCCTTGCATTAATTCACAACTAAATTAAGTGCACAATTACATGCATATGCAATTCATACAGCATCCAAGGAGGTGGAGCAAAATAATTAAGGGTAAAAACTTACCCGCACCGGGTGTTTACACCACACTAATAAATGCATAACATGTGTTTACACACACTCCTATCACTTAACCATTGTTAATTAACGCAAATTTACTGTATTATTTTTTCCTAAAACAGTTCCGACAGCATCTAGATAATAATAATCTAAGTTGTAATTACATCCTAATTATGTAACCTCTGAAGTAAACTACTAGAAAGGGGCCTAGCCTGCCCACTGACTATCAACAACAATGAGAACAACTGCTCAACCCAAGCTAGTTGGATGCAAGTCAGTTTAAAAGAAGAATATAGAACATGTGAAAGAGATCATTCTTTTGATACTTCAAGCCCTAGGAAGTCTCTTTGTGGATTACTGGATGGAAGCGAGACGTGTGAAACCACAATGGTTTGACAAAGCAGCTATTGCTCACCATCCATGATCCCACAACATGAAAATTCACCTAACACGATCAATTCCATTCCCCATAATCTCCAGGGAAAGGACTACCATGATAGATGTTGTTTGCAAATTTGTGTTGGAAGAACACTTATTTGTCATGATCCAACTAGAATCTATATGATCCTCCCTATGAAAATAAGGACATCCCAAATGGTTCAATTATCAAAGGTGTATTGTTCCAAATGGCTCATATAATAGAAAACTTAGTTTAGGCAACCCAGTTCAGAAGTCCAAAGTCCTTAAGACTTCTGTAATTAAAGCACTGAGTTTAACTGCTACAATTACTGAAAGATAACTGCAGTATGCAGCAAATCACAGTTAACTATCCCAAAAATTAAAATAGCATTTTTAACCCACTAAGCCATTAGTCAATCCTCGCAATCTAAAATCTTCAAACAAAATAAGAAGGAAAGAGCCATCAAAATGATAATCCACGAACCATATGAATGACTTAAAACGGGAAAAGTGACTGTTTACTTCTCCCCTTCTCATATAAATTCTTGTTTTCATAGAGAACTTGAGTTTCAAAAGATATGACTATTTCAGTTTTCATTATTTGCCTATGCTCGATCTTGAAGCTTGAAAACTACAACTTGAACCAATAAGAAGAACTGTAAATTATGGTGCTACTTCTAAATAAAAAAACTTATTTCTTTTCTTTTGCTTTGGCGACTTAACGCTGAACATTTTTTGCGTCTACTTTCTGCAGATGCTCCTCCATTAATAGTTGTCTAAGACTCTGAGTCACACTTCTCACTTGGATCTTAAAATATTGACAGCTTCCAAATACTCTTGGTCACATTTTTCATAGAAAAGTTTCTTTCCCTTGTTCCAGTTCCTCAAACAAATTTAACAGATCCCTTAATTGAAAAAGAAGGGGTAGATAATCTCACCATCCTTAAGTTCTGTGGATACTTTCAAATAGCTTAATGATTCTTTCTGCAATTCACCCAAATCTAAAAAAACTCAAAATTTTTGTTTCTCATATCTGGTGTTATTGCTAGAACAAGACAACCAGAACATCACCTGCATCAATCTACTGACGCGTCAATTCCGAAATAGTTAAGGTCAGCTATAGGAACCTGATGTATCAATTCCACTCCATTCATGCCCATTTTGGCTTCAGTACACATGTTTCATCATAATTACACTATTTTTTAATACTAATTGTCAACCTATTGACGTGAGAGTAGCTAAGGTTTGCGCAACTAAAATAAGCTGAATTAGGTCAGAAATCACGGATATTTAAAAAGAAAAATAACATCATTATCAACAACACCTAATCACAACAAAAATGGATAATTAACAACTCAAACCTGTAGATATCAAAGCTTAGCTCCTTATAGAAGAGGGAAGGAAACTCCTCTCGGATAGTCCGAATAGCATAACCCGTATTCAGATAGTAATTCCGCTTCTCCTCCTCCTCTTCCTCGTTCACCTCCATCGACGACGACAACGACGTGCTAGTCTGCACATGAGCAGAGAATTGTGCGTAAAACCCCAAATTATTCTCTGAATTCAAAGACGGAAACTCCTCCAAATCCTTCACATACGAATAAACCCTAACCCTAGCACCCCTAATTCCACACCTAGAAACAGCGAGCTTCTGAGCATTTCTAGGGTTTAAGTAAGAAGAAATCCTCAGAGGAAGGCGGCCGGCGGGGAATGATGAAACTTCCAGCGACGGTAAAAGAGTGGCCATCGGAGATTAGATTTTGGAAGAATTTAGTTAGATATTTTCCAATTGGATAATTGAAATATAGTTATGGAGTTGGATCCGCTAGAAAATTCTCCTATTGGTGGATGAAGGAGATATTTTAGTAGTTAAGACTTTGTTTTTTTCAACGTAAATATCTTGAAAAAATGTCCACAAATATTAAGTACAGTTATAAACAAAGTTAATGAAACTTTAAAATGGGATTATACTTTCTTCCTCGATCGGATCTCATTATCTTAAGAATATCAATCAAGCTCATATGAATATTAAGTAATAATAGCATATGATATTTCGTACCAAATAATATTAATAAAATTTTAAAATCGTATTCAATATACGAATTTATAAGTTGTATTCATATATAATTTCTCTTAGTTAAAGTTGTCTATAAATTATATTCAACGTGATTTGTAATCGCATTCACTAAATACAAATATCATTCAAAATGGAATGTTCTCTCACCATGATGATGGAAAAAAAACCTTAGAAAATGACAAAAAATAGTCTTATGTGTTAGGTTCAGTAGCAATGAGATAGATTATGGACAGAACTTAAAAGTCACAAGTTATTACACAATCTTTAATTGGCAATGTATTTCCCTTTAGATATACATGATATAACACATTGAATAATTACACAGGCCATCATATTATATATGTATAGTAAACTGATAAGGACTGAGATATAGCTCATAACTTCAGACATCACTCTTGATTGAAGAACTATAATTGGTTTGATCATCATAGTATTTTGACCACAGCATCACACCACCATACTTGGAAGAGTTTTTTATTGAAGGAAGAACTTGGGAAGTGAGGTCATCAGCAGGGATGAATCCGCTTCCCGCGGCTGCAGGAGCTGCTGGCAATCCAAGGAAAATCTTTGTGGCAGGGATATCTGCTGTCCACTGTTCCCATGCAGCTTCAAGATTGTTAATATCACTAGAACTGTATTGACAAGGAGGGTTGTTATAGAATTGAACCCAAACATAGTCGAAAAGGCCTGTTTTTAAGGCGTTTCCAATCCAAGCATCAGGGAATGGGCATTGAGGGGCTGCTGTTAAGTAAACTTTCTTGCCCATACTGCTATATGCAGAAAGAGACTTGGCAAGAACATCCCAGTACAGATTGGTTCCTCCTTCAATATCAAAGTCTATTCCATCTAAAACAGCATCACCAAGTGGACGTGTTGTCGATTGTCCCCCCAAGAAGTTGTTCCAAAGATAAGTGGCAACTTCCCTAGCATCATCAGCAGAAGCAAGATAGTAGCTCCCAGCACCACCTCCAATTGACAGAATCACTTTAATTCCTTTGGCTTGGCAGGATTTTATATCTGTGCTTAATTTGGTACACTCGCCAACATTTGGATTACAATGACCAGATAGATCTATCATTGGTTGTTGACCATTTCCAAAGGTTGGCAAAAAAGCTATGTTCACAAAGTCATAGTTCTTCGTGGCACAGGTTTCTGCCAGAGTTCCTTCACCTCCATTCTGACCCCAGTAAATAGCAATTCCACCAGCATCACAAGAAGCTGCTAGTACTAGAATCACTATGGAGAGTAATGCAAGTGATCTATTGGATTGGAGTTCCATTCCTTGATGATGTTCGCTAAATATTGAAATGACTTCTATAGGAAAAACTTTAAAGCTGTTCTGCTTTAGAATTCTGGTAGATAAGCACTAGAGCATTGCTTTTATAGGATGCAAAATTTGTTTTCTCAGACTGCTACTTTGTGCTTATGCTAAGAAAGGAGTGGCTTCACGGTTAAGTAGTTCTCAGTTTTATTCAAATTCTATGAACAATCTTTTGTCTATGCTTCTGGATTATTATGTTGTCTCTTTCCCCTCGTCTTCTCCTAAAGTCTCTTGATGTTAAAACAAAGGCAAAGCTTTTCCTTTTACATAAAACTAGCTCACAACTGTGAACCTTGTTAACTGTGCCTCTTCCAAATTCTAGCTCTTCAATGAAATGGACCAGTAGCTTCAACACTGAAAATAGTTTATAAGAAACAGAATTCTCTTTGCCTCCAGTTATAAGAAATATTACTTGCTTAGACAGAATAAAGTAACAATACTCATGGCATGAATTGTTAAAGATGGTTAGGTGGTTTTGGTTGGGCAAACTAAACATAGTTATGATTCTGGAGGTTTTGGTGCAAATCTAAGTTGAAAGGTTCATTAAACTGTAACTTACTGCTAATGGACTTGATGAGTACAATTAAGTAGGCATAGATAATAACTAATATATTTAAACCAGCGTCGAAATGAAGAAATGGACCAAAAGAGGGATATTAACTTGTCTTGTAATTCTCTCTACTCATCATATGCAAGCCATTAAACATCCATTTTTTGGTTAGTATAGTCAACGTCTTCCAATGAGACTCAGCTGAACTCACCAAAGAGAGGGATAAAGAAGAAGTCTGAGCGCTAAGGATGATAACTTACTAGTTACTATAACATTCATTGCACAAAAATTGGTAGGAGATAGGTAAGAGGTCTGGTAGATTGTACTGGTGCAGCTTCTGGAGTTTACATCAGTACATAACACGATGATGAAGCAATGTCAAAATTGTGGACTTCAAACAGTGATGATAGGTAAGAAGTCTGCCATTATGTTTGAGAACATGATGTCTTTTGAACGAAGTCATAGATGAATATTATTTGTTAGTATATAAGGCATGTCTTGCACCGTTCTATCTCAAATCAGAAGATGGTTGGTCTTAGTCATTAATAAACAATATCTGTTGAAGCATGAAAGCAAGCATAATATGTGGATTATTGCAATGCTTTGTTTTCCTCAGAACTTATATCTTATCTTGTCTATGAGATAAACAAATAAAGGATGTGCATCAATGCATCCATTTCATAAAGAATTTTAAACCCCTATATTGTCAATATGCTGTGGAATAGATATGAGAAATGAACCAATATAATCTATGGAAAAGGGTAAAAAATGCCCCATACATATTGAAAATGGCTTACATTTTGCCCTCATCCCATCTATTGGATTCAAATTGCTCTTAATGTTAATTTTCAGGTTAAAAACGCTTCTCCTTCCATCTATTGGACCCCAATTGCCCTTAACGTTAAATTCTTGGTTCAAAATGCCCCTCCTTTCAACGGAACTATGAGATGGCACATGTGAGGTTTTAAACATATGGCACTGATTTATTGATCCAGGTGGCCCCAACCATTAACAGCCCGACCCATCCGAGTTAACCAAAAACAACTATGAGAATTTCTCAAGTTATTTTACCTTTTGACTTGAGCTCCTGTATCACATTAGAATAATATTCTTCTCTTTTCTGTCTACTTTTTTTTATGTCTTTTACATTGATGGATCATGGAGAGTGCAAAATCTTGAAGTGGCAATGTAATTTCCTTTAGATACATAAATTGAAGCATAATTACACAGGAGACAAGTTGCTATCATATTACATATATATGTATATTAACACAACAAACTTCATCACAAATAAGGGCTGAGGTATAGCTCAAAACTTCACACATCACTCTTGATTGATGAACTATAATTGGTTTGATCATCATAGTATTTTGACCACAGCATCACACCACCATACTTGGAAGAGTTTTTTATTGAAGGAAGAACTTGGGAAGTGAGGTCACCAGCAGGGATGAATCCGCTTCCTGCAGCTGCAGGAGCTGCTGGCAATCCAAGGAAAATCTTTGTGGCAGGGATATCTGCTGTCCACTGCTTCCATGCAGCTTCAAGATTGTTAATATCACTAGAACTGTATTGACAAGGAGGGTTGTTATAGAATTGAACCCAAACATAGTCGAAGAGGCCTGTTTTTAAGGCGTTTCCGATCCAAGCATCAGGGAATGGGCACTGAGGGGCTGCTGTTAAGTAAACTTTCTTGCCCATACTGCTATATGCAGAAAGAGACTTGGCAAGAACATCCCAGTACAGATTGGTTCCTCCTTCAATATCAAAGTCTATTCCATCTAAAACAGCATCACCAAGTGGACGTGTTGTCGATTGTCCCCCCAAGAAGTTGTTCCAAAGATAAGTGGCAACTTCCCTAGCATCATCAGCAGAAGCAAGATAGTAGCTCCCAGCGCCGCCTCCAATTGACAGCATCACTTTAATTCCTTTGGCTTGGCAGGATTTTATATCTGTGCTTAATTTGGTACACTCACCAACATTTGGATTACAATGACCAGATAGATCTATCATTGGTTGTTGACCATTCCCAAAGGTTGGCAAAAAAGCTATGTTTACAAAATCATAGTTCCTCGTGGCACAGGTTTCCGCTAGAGTTCCTTCACCTCCATTCTGACCCCAGTAAATAGCAATTCCACCAGCATCACAAGAAGATGCTAGTACTAGAATTACTATGGAGAATAATGCAAGTGATCTATTGGATTGAAGTTCCATTCCTTGCTGATTTTGCTAAATTTTGAAATGACTTCTTAGGAAAGACTACAAAGCTCTTCTGCTTTAGAGAGCATTAGATCATTGCTTTTTATAGGATGAAAATTTACTTACTCAGACTGCTACTTTGTGCTTATGCTAAGTAAATCGTGGCTTCACAATTAAGTAGTTAACAATTTTATTTAAGTTAGAGGATTAATCTTTGGTTTGTGCTTCTGGATTTGCTATTATGTTGTCTTTTACCCCTTGTCTTATCCCAAAGTCTTGGTGATGTTAAAACAGAAGCAAAGTTTGTCCTTCTAAATGAAACTATAGCTCACTTGAAAAACTTGATTTCAGATTTTAAATGTTTAGTCTCATAAACTATGAATTTAATAGGGCCATTAGCCTAGTGTATAAACTTAGTGCCTACATATTTAGTCTACTACTATGGGAACTCATTCAAATTTTCGACATCCACTGTTATCAATAACTGTCTATAAACTAAGGACTGCAACATTTGTGCAGTTTTCTGGTGTTGGCTCTCTAAAATTTAACTTCAAATGTTGAAACAAAGCTTAGAGATTTAGCAAAGCACAAGTGAGATAATTGTTGAGATATGAATTCTTGAATTGCATATAGAAAGAAGAATATAACATGAAGAACGATTTTTTTCTAATCCTGTTCTACTGGTGGTTAGGACTTTGTCTTTTCATATTGAAGACGGGTTCAATACCATAAAGGAAAATTTACTCGTTCGGGCTACTTACACACAACCTCTACTTACTCGTTCAGACTTCACGGATAGTAAGTCTGAAATGTAGTAACTTAAGAAGCAACAATAGTACTTCTACTGAACGAGCAGCTATATTGCTTCAGTAGAAGAAGTGTTTGTTTATATTTCTTGTTATTCACTTGTTCAATACAGCAGCAAATATATAATGATACATAGTAACTTGACCAACTACTTTTGAATCAACCAAGATACTTTTTTATTTATACAACAACACATTAATTTTAACAATAACTTCTTATAACACTGAACACAAATTGGTAGGATGACCACAGGTAAGAGGTCTGCTAAATTTTACTGGTACATTTTTCTGGCGTTTACGTCATGGCATAACAAGATGATGAACCATTGCCAAGATTGTGGACTTTAAAACTGAGAACATGCTTTCTTTTGAACTAAGTCATGATTCATGAATATGAAGAATATTGGTTAACATATAAGCCATGTCTTTCGCCGTTCTATCACAATGAATCATTTTGAAGCGTGCAAGAATAATAGTATTTGTTAGTCATGAATGAACAAAATTTGTTGAAGCATGCAAGAATAATATATGAATTTTCTTTATAATGCTTTTGTTTTTCTCAAAACTTACTTATAATCTCAACCATGAAAGGATCTATATCCATTTTATAAAGATCTTTAAACCCCTATATTGTCGATATTCTGTTAAATAGATATTGGAGTAATCTAATGGTAAGACGATAAAACTAACGAGTGAAACTGTCAAGATGAAGCTTGTTTTGGTATATGTATAAATCCCTTATTCTCCTCAACTTACACTTCACCATTCTTGTGTTGATTATTGTGGCCTTAATCATGGTTCATAAGATAAACAACTTCCTTTTGTTTGGTCAGAAAAGACAACTATGAATTCATATGATGGAAAATGTCTGATTGAGATTGCTGATATTTGGCCTTGATATTGCCATATGTTGTTCTATTTTTACTAAACAAATTGGCACCTAACTAATAGGCAATTAGTCAGCAGACAAGTCCTGTTCCTTTGTGCAAACCAGTAGGGGACCTTTGTAAATCAGTTTCTAGCCTTTGATTCTGCTTTTTCTCCCAACAAACTAGGGACCCCAGTTCTGTCTGTTGTCTCTTCTTTTCTCTTTTTTCCTTTATTTCTTTTCCTTTTCTTACAATTTCAAGATTCTTTTAGTTTTTAATACAGTAACGTATACCGGAAAAAGATAAAATCATCACAACTCTAGAATCCAAGCTTTTAACTGTTTAAAGCATCTTCATTTTTTCCTACAAATGACAAGATTCCTCATCCTTAACTCTGCCTATGTGAGCTCGTTCACATTGCCAGTCCCACGTCCGTACAAAGGAGTAGGATTGTTGAGTGTCAATCAAAAACAACCTTTAAGGTAGGGGTAAGGCTCCGTACATCTTACCCTCCCCAGACCCAGACACAACTTGTGGAATTACACTGAGTTTATTGTTATTGACAAGATTCCTCATCCAGGGTAATAAAGCATTTTGTACTAGAATTAAACGGATCTTCTTATAAAAATAAAACAAAAAGTCACGATCTTCGAGCCAATAAAGACTGAGAAGATTGACTCAAGAACCAATTTCATTCTGAGCTCCATTGTATAACTCGGACCTAAACATTACGTAAGAAGTGATGGAAACGAATAGACGGAACTTGTGAATGCAAAAGATTCTGCAATCAAGAATTGACTTTTTTTTAACTCTGTGCTATCAACCTTAACTAAGTTTTATAATAGTTAGCTATAGTTGCATTTGAAACCTTTTGGCTACATTCTGGGGTCATTATCTTTGGTCTTTAAATATTTCATTGATTTTTTTTCTAAACTATTGCTTCATTGCTTTCTTTTGTCTATTTAACTCCTAACAGTCAAGAGACAGATAATACTAATACTTTAAAACAATCATTTTTCTACCAGAAGCATGTAGGAACCTACAATTTAATTCTATTAAAAATTACAAAGGGCCAAATAATATCACTATCTAAAGCATGGCCAATGGCTTCAACATGTCTGCTAATACTTGCAATTTTTTTTTAATAATATCTCTTTTTCCATTCCTGCAGAAAACGAGTATCATATGTCATCAAATTGGCCTTTAGTAAAATTTTAGTCAAAGAAGCCTTTAATAAATTAATCTTTAGAATATGAAGAATTAAATGTAAATAATACATTACAACATATTTTTCGTAAATAACTTACAGCTACAAAGTGGAGCTATCACTAGGATTATATTAAATGATAAAATTCTTTGATTTAGGATTATGGATTAACAATTCTTTGCAGTAACGCATTTGTTTTTTTGCAAATATTAATATTGTATTTAGTTGGACGGCATGATAACATTAGGTGCTACATATATAGCAAAAAAGAAAGAATTCAAAAGATGAAATAATTACATAAATATGATGATTACTTTGAGAAAACAAAAAAAAAAAAAAGGAAACAAAAAGAGAGGAATTGTCCTAATTTATTGCTTGTTTGATATGAATGCAACATGTGTTGCTGTTTGAGTTTTTTTTTAAAAAATCTATCCAATATTGTATTTCTGAAATTACTGTAAAACAAGCTCACGTGAGTCCCTCTATCCTCAGCCAAGCATTTTATTTTTATACAGATTTAACTTATATACACCGATAGATTTTAATCTGTTATACCGGATAACCTGTTAACTCTTTATATAAACATCTCATTTCCCTTTTCCTTTCTTCACATATTATAGTACTTTTCACCATGGAAAATTCCCAACAACCTCTTGCCACAGAGAGTTTTTCATATAGCTGGTTGTTGAACCGAAAACCTTCCATTGATGGCCTAACAGAATCCCCTAGACCTTCTTATAGTAGTACTGATGATCATGATAATGATGAGGAGGAAGATATGAAGTTTATCGCTTACTCGAAAAGATTCCTAGAAGAAGCTCAAAACTTCAATTTTGATGTTCATCCTGTTTCTGAATCTGTCCATGCTGATGAAATCTTCTCTGATGGACACATCATGCCTCGATATCTTGATAAATCAAAGATTGAATCTTTTCGCGAAGCCTTCAATAATTTCAACATAAATTCATCAGTACCCTCAAGTAGTACTCATCCCACACCAAGAGTTTCAGATTCTACAACTAGTGATCAAGCTGATTTTCTTGAGAAATGGAGGAAATTTTCGCGCAGAGTCTTGGTTAAATGGTTCGGATTCATCAGGCCAATTTCCAAAAGGATATCAAGTTCAAGAAAAAGTACAGCAAAAGTTGATGACCTTCAAAGAAAAGTAATTGAAATTCAAAGCTGCAAGACTACTGATTCTTCATATCAGGGATCTCCTCCTCATCGAATAATGAAATCTCATTCTGTTGTCGATTGGGCTGGAAATCGTAACGATCAGAGAAATAGAGTTAAGACTTTGAGAAAGGTGAAAAGCTGGAGTAGTATTAAGTCACCACAGGCTTATAATTCCCCTATAAAAAGTCCATCCTATGATCATTCTAATGACGTTTGGTGCGATATGGAGAGCGCGGTTTCTGATGCAATTCTTCACTGTAAAAAATCATTTGGTATGTTAACAGAGCCTGATATCAATCTTGATGATCATTTTGTACAAGAAGAAGCAACACTAGCTGTTTAATTTCATCCTTTCTCAGATGTATATTTAGATTTTTATCTCTTCATACAAATAATCTATCATATATCACTCAGATTCACTATTTTGTACATTCTGAGGTAAAAAAAAAAAACAAGTTATAGTTATTAGGACTTATTTAACTTGCTAGTATCTTCTTATTTTGAATTATCTGATCCAATTTTATCTATGCTTGATAATAGATCAAAGTTGAAGTATGGTGCTATAATTGAAATGAAAGAGTATGATTATACACTATTATACGTGTATTATACTATACATTCACGGGCTATTTTTAGTTTAAGCAGTTGAATAGACAGATTATTTAGATTAATCCTTCTTCTTTTTTTAATGGTGTGGGGATAAGGTTGTAAAATGTCATCAGGACCCTCACAGTCTCATTTTTTTTTCTCTTTTTGTTCTTTACTGGAGATGGTCTGTGCCATTTTGTGGAGTAGCTGGGAGGGATTTTGATGAAAGGCCCACCACTACAAGTATAGTACTGCATGTTAGAGTTTTATATTGGTTGAATTAATGGAGTATGATATCACATTTGCAATGCCTAATTTTGCTTTAAAATTTCACAGCACCTCCATAAACATCAACTGATCTTTTGATTCATAGAGTGCCATATGACCTACCTCATAAAAAGAAATTAAGAAATATTGAGGCAATGGCGAATTCAAAATTTAGACGCAAGTAGTTAGTAACATAAAAAAACCGTCATTCTCGCACTTTTAGAGATAGAAGCGCAACAAAAGGGCACTACAACCCTGCTACACCAAGTCTAGATTGATTCGCCTTTGGTTTTAGGATATTTATGATAAAAGACTTGCCCAATGAATACGTGGCACATCTTCATATACGTTCTTACCTTAATTTACGACTTAATGATAGTAGTAAATTAGTAGAAATTAATGTAAGCATCTAGTGTCAGTATGCTTTTACGATATTTACGTGTATGATTCCAAAACACTTGCGCATAATTATAGAGAAAATGACTAAAAAGGGCCCCTTATGCTTGGGAATAGATTCAATATGGTCTCTCTTAAATATATTGCTAAGCCTTTTTGTTTCTTTAAATTTGTCAAAAAGGAGATTTTTTTTTCTCCACCAAATAACTTTGGTTACTAGATTTAACATAAAAGGTGAATAAATAAAAAAAGGTTAACCAAAGCAATACAAAAAAAGCTCAGCAAGAATATAATTCTAGGTGGGAAAATTTGTGTGTTCACATTACTAAATTATCTGCATAACTCGTCCATTTCTATAATAAGTACTGAAAATAGACAACAACAATTCACAATGCTCTCCAATGATTTCCTTATTAGTTAAGTAGCATTTATTCCCATTCACTTCTGTTTTTCCTTTTCATAACTATTTGAATTTACTGTATTTGAGCTGAGAATCTTTCAGAAATAATCTGTCTACCTCATAGAGGTAAGAGTAAGGTCTCGTACACTCTACCCTTGTCAGACTCCAAGGCGTAGACTTGGTCCTAACTGTTTGGCTATCCAAAGTGTGACACTGAACCCAAGAAAGTCTACATAAGTGCTAAAACTTTCTTTAAAGAGAAAGCTAATTCTGCATTGAGACAGAAATCATGTTCAGTTGGTGAAGGAAACAAAGAAGACACAAGAGGGTCCCATGAATGGCATTTGTTAGGAGAAAATCCAAGATTTTATCCCCATCACTTTTTTGTTTCCATGCATAAATATTTATTTTCTTATCCTTAACACATATGTACAACTATGCACTCCTATCAAGAAGGGAAACACCACAAATTTGGCTCTTTTTTTATGGCATTTGAAATTTGAAAAAATAAAAAACATTGATTTTGGTTCTTTTGAGATTTTGAGGAGGGGACCAACGTAACGTCCTAAGCTAGTTACTTGTCCCCGCTAAATGTTTTTAGCATCCTAATATTCTTTATCTCAATTATCAGCTCACTTTAAGTGGTGCACCTTAAAACATGGCTTTAATTTGTCTTTCGTACCTACGTGGAGTAATTAAAACTCTTTACGAAAGGAAAATGTTTTCTTGAATGATGGTGTTATCAGGAAAATTAGTGAGTTTGATATGTAATCAAAAGATGTCATCTTAAAACAAGGAGTATATATAATCTAGACAAATACTATTAGAGGTGGGGGCAGGGGTGAAGGATGTTGGAGAGTTGGAATTACACAATCAATGTTGAAGGAATTTGTGAAGCATGTTTTCCCTACTTAGCGCTGAAGAAGTTATTTTTAAGGAATTTATTTTCCAAAGGATATGTTTTTCAAAATTTTGATAAACCAAACATAAAAAAGTCGGAAAACATTTTCCACACCCTTATATCCAAATGACCTATATTGTTTTTTAGAAAGCATTTGGTTGGAATTCAGAGTACCTACTTTATCAAAGTAATTCTGATTTGTGTAATTGACATGTGCTTAATATGTTCCAGCAAGATGAAAGTTGCTTTGGCTTTTCTAAGTTGTAGGCAAAGCGGTTTCGTATACGTAAATCGTAATTAGTTATATAAGTGCAATTGTGCTCGTGTTGCTCAATAAAGAATAGTAATAAACTAGTGTATTAGTAAAAACAATTCATGCATTAACTTTGTGTATTAGTAGTCTCTTGTTTGGTACATTTTTTCATGTTATATTGCATTAGTTATACACTTTATTGTGTATTGAAGAGTGTATTACTAATACCATGAATATCTAGGTATTAGTAATGCAAAGGGATTTAATACATGCATTAGCATAGTAAAAGACCAAATTTACACTTCAAAAGTACTTTTACATCTTTTCCACCATAATTGCGGAGGATATTTTTTAAAATAAACATTTTTATACAATACATATTATTTCTAATACACCAAACCAAACAATGTATAAGAAATAATCCATACATAACTAATACAAAAATTATTAATGCAAGCATTACTAATAGTCTAATACACTCTACCAAACGACTCTTGTTATGTACGGACTTGTTATCTAGTGTTTATCAAAATTATACATTGTAATTTTTCGATGAGAGAGGTTTCAATTGACACCCCTGGATAAGGGTGTGTTTTTAAAATATGCATTGATCTGGTAACCTGTATACCAAATCCCATTCAGCAACTAACTTAAAATGCAAAAATCAAGAACCGTGTCTACTTGAAGTTTGTGTAATATAATTAACACCTACAATCTTTGCTTGTTTGTTTATCATCTTAAGAACAACTAGGAATTAAGTAGGTAACAGTAGCAATGCATGTTCTTAGTAAAAAACAACTTCTGGTATATCGATGCATCAGTTAATTTTTTCGAAATCAGGGGGACCAAAGACATTACTGTTTGTTGATGTTTTTAGTTGTCTTGTCGGGTCATATTGTTTTGTCCAAAAGTGTTTGATTCATTGCATGAACAATAATATATATGAAGTAGAGAGAAAGGAATTGCAGAGTAATAGTCATTCAAGAATAAAATGCCCTGTTTTGTTTAAATGATGACAAAAACTAGAGGAACGACTTGTAGGATTCTCAGTTGGGGACCAAATGACTCTTGTGCAAATATTTTTCTCAAGTCACATCAAGTTCAATATTATGTACAATTTAACACTAGTCCATCATCTACAATGGGGAAAAAAACAGAGGGTGTCGATTTTAAGCACAGAAATTCTTGTCAAGTATCAGGAGAACAATGAAAATGAAGATGAAATCAACAGATTACCATCTTATACTAGAACAATCTTCCTACAAGTGGGAGTTGGAGAAAATTATTAGTATCAAGAAATCAAGTATTTTTCACTTGTGTATGGTACGACTGTCAAAGAAAGAGTCACTTTTACAATAAAGCTATTAGTTTACGATAAATATAGTTATATTTTTATTACATAAAAAAATTAATCAAGAATTATAAAAAGTATATGTTGACTATGCAATATAGCTTGGAAAAAGTCATAAAAAATATATATTGAATATAGCTTACATATACGTGAGTTATACATTGACTATACATTATGATATCGTTCAAAGATTGAATATAGTAAAAGGCATAAATTGCCCCCTAAACTTGTACCCAAAAGTCATTTACACACTTTAACTAATGGGACGACCAGTGGCGGAGGCATGAATTTTATCAAGGGGGTTCAAAAAAAAAAATTAAACACGCTAATATTATTCATAAATAAACGGATCGGGTCATATATGAACGGATTGATTAACAAACGGGTTGACAAAAAAAATCCTTAGTTCAAATAATTTCTTACAATTACAACTCATCTTAAGAAACAAATTTAAAGTGCATATCTATAAAATGATAATAAAGTAGCACAACTCAATCAAAAAGTTCTACAAGTTCTTCAATTCCTTTAGAATTCTCTTCGGCTCCTGAAAGTGCAAATGGAGAGCAAGCACAAATTTAACATTAAAAAGACTAACAAAAAACACAAATCAAAGCGAAAATACTATTT
>JAJOOO010017124.1:0-17094 GCA_029582685.1 Solanum piurae | reverse complement strand
ACACACCCCCCCCCCCCACCCTTAACCCCCACCCCAAAAAAAAATAAGTTTGTTTTTAAAAAATATTTTCAATTTCAAAAATTATTTTCTATTCTAGTAAAAATAAAAGATATTTCTCAAAAACGTTTTTCATTCATAAAGCAAACACTAAAAATCTTTTCCGGAAAATATTTTCTACTCACCAACCAAACATGAGAAAATAAGTCAAAATCTACTTGTTTTCTAGGAAAACATTTTCTAGAAAAACATTTTCCTTCATACCAAACACACCCTTAATATATAATTAGTCTCGTAAATTTATTAGAATAATATATTTAGATATTTGAACCAAGTTTTATTCTAACTAAACATTTCAATTAGACATTTTTTATTCAAATATTAAAGAAAAAAATATGTGTGTTTCATTTGTATATTAATAAAATATTCATTTGCTTTAATTATTATACACATTCACTTCAATAAAGCATAAAACTTCAGATATTTTCTATTTAAGGTTGATGCGGCTATTTAAACGAAATGATATATTTTATGTGTTTAACTTAACTAGCTAATAGACGAATGAAAACATGCGTAAAAAAATTCAAAAGTTGAATCGAAAGTATCTAATTAATTCAATTAGTTGGAGTGTCTGAATAGAATATTTTAACAAGTTTAAAGGACGGACTATGTATAAAGCCTCTTTTATTTACTTATAAATAATTAAGAAGTGATTTATTTTCCAAAAAAAAATAAGAAAACATTTTTCTTCACTTCGAACACATTTTATTGTTTATATTATGGCATCAACAAATAGAAGTGGTTGAATTATATATATAGATGATGTGCCAAAACTACTGGGGCGGATCCCAACGCATTAAACACTGTTGGGGTTGGTTGGGGGGGCTGGGGGCGATGGTGAGTAAAACATATTTATGTGAAGTTAGGAGTGTGTCAAAAAGGATTTACCATTTGGTTTGGAAGTTTTCTTTGTAGACCTTTCGAAGGTATTGCAAGTTCCTTTAGGCTTTACTTTTTTGATGAAATAAATACTTACTTATTTTTTGGGGATAATTTCAAAGAAGTCCTCAGATTTTGCTTAGTGACATTAATTATTATTTTTATTATTGTTATATGTTATTTATTAAAAAGTAAATCAAAGAAAATATTAAATATTGATATAATTGAATTTTGACATGATTATTTAATATAATTTAAAAAATCTATTTAAATAAATTAAAAAGTTATTTCATTAATCAAAACAAAAAATAATAATGTATAAAATGTAAATAAAGAATTTATTGTGTAAAGATGAAGAATAAGAATTTTATTGTATTCTTTTAAGAATAAGAATTTTATTCTTCGTTTTACACAATAAATTTATTTATTTTATTTTATGTTAAACTGAAATATTTTAAACATTTCGAGATAAACTAATCTTAAGAATTTGAATAAATAAAAAAATGTCTTTTAGAACAAATAAAAGAATTTAACTAATTAGAAAAAAAGAATTTAATTCAATAAAAAAATTGGATTGAGGATATTTTATACCAAAAGATGAAAGGAGAGGTATTTTTTAACAAAAAACAAAGGTGAAGTATATTTTAATCAAAAGCTCGAAGAAAAATATTTTTGAACCATTTTCTATAGATTTATATTACGCTTAAGATATTACACTAGTGTCACAAGCTATGATATTCATTCCACAATTACAAAGAAAATAACATAGTGGAGGTAAATGTAAATTTAGTTAGGACCCAACTCATCGTAAAACCAACTCTTGGTCTGAACTGCTTAAATGAGTTGACTACACAAGAGTAAAAAAATATGATGGCTAAATGCTGGTCAAACACATACACAATCCCTCAAACTTTTCCTTATTTTTTATTTTGACACTCCAACTTAATTTTGTTTCATTTTAATCCTTAAATTACATTTTTTATGTACTATTCAAACACGGAATTTTTATTTATTTTTTTTTTTATTTTTTTTTTTTATTCTTCAATTGCAGTTTTTTATTTTAAAATTTGACGTTTGTTAATTTTCGTAAATAAAATATTAAAAATTAACGAATGAACACAAATTTTTTTGAAATAAAAATATTATTTTTTGAGATTTTTTCTCTATATTTTTGCATAGAAATAAATCGACGAAAGTTTTTTGATTTTCTTTCTTAAACATTCAATTAAATTAAATAACACTACATATTTATTTGTTTCTTATCATTTAGGCTATCTGAATTTAATGCAAATAATTGCTTTAAATTTTTAATATAACTGAATACGAATAACAAAAAATCCATCTTCAATTTGAGTAAAAAAAGAGTCATGTTCTTTGCTAATAACACTACTAAATAAATGTTAAAACTCGACTGAGTCGGAATGTCGATAATTTTTTAAGAAAGAAAACCAACATAATTTCGTCGATTATTTTTCACACAAAATATACAGAAAAACTCTCAAAAAGAATCAATGTTTGTTCGTTAATTTTAAATTTTTTACTAAAATTAACTGACACATGCCGATTTTTAAAATAAGAAAATGCAATTGAAGAACATATATAAAAATAAATAAATCATAAAAATAGTATTTCGTGTTAAAATGGTACGTAAAAAATAGAGTGTAACGGTTAAAATGGAACAATTCTACGATGGAGTGCCAAAATAAAAAATGAGAGCAAGTTAGAGGGGTTGTGTATGTGTTTGACCTTAAATGTAGTAAAGATGTCTATAATATTTAAAAGGGAAAAAGGACAAATATACCCCCGAACTATCGTAAATGGTATGCAGATACCCTCCGTCATACTTTTGGGATATTGGTGCCCCTGCCGTCCAAAAACTAGAACATATATACTCTTTATACTAACGGACTTCCACATGTCATAATCTTATCCACCATCCCGACATTTATTAAATATCGGATCGAAGGATAAAATAGTGTCACGTGTCCCTATTTAGTCTTTTGTTAGAGTGAAGGGCATATATGCTCTAGTTTTTGGATGACAGGGGCACCAATGGCTCAAAAGTATAACGGATGGTATTTGCATGTCATTTACGATAGTTCGGAGGTATATTTGTCCTTTTTGTTTAAAAAAGAAGAACCGTCGTATTCTTAAGGGCATCCCTTATATAGTCAAGCCATTTAAATGGGTCAAGTCAAGAATTGTATCAAATCTAGAATGGGTTGGGTCCTTAATAATCTAAGTATTGATTTTAATGTTTTAAACAAAAATTCCGAAAAATTTACAGTTTTCACATCATTAAATATGTACTGGAAATTGTATTTTCAGCTAAACTAGATAAAGGTGGATGACACTTGAAAGACAAAAAAAGTTGAATGATTTTGGTGGTCAATTACTATAAGTTGGGCATTCAACTATTCATTTGAAGTAGTATGAGTTAAAAGGCTGTATCTGTTGAATTGCCCAATCCTAAACCCCAAGCCCTTTGATGCATGATCCAAGAGTGATGGGAAAAGTTGCCATATTGGTAAATAGGAAAAAGGCTGATGGGGAAAATATAGGACAGCCATCAGTAAGGTGAATTTATTTCCACGCCGAGACATAACTAATGTGGCGGCATAGTATGTGCATGGCATTAGGTACAGTCAGGAGCCAATATCCACTCTTTACAAGAATGAAACGTACAGCCTAAACCATCCAAAAGCATAGAAACCGACTAATATCATACAAAGGGGTCACTTATTTTTTCCTGAGGGCAGGGAGTTTGGATTGCTGTTCAGTGTACTGCACTATGGGTACAAGATCACACCTTAAACACCATGGTCATTGATCGGTAGGACCCTTATTTGATAGGCATTAGGGGATTTGAGGTAATAGAAAGCATGAACAGACTATGATGGATTTGGTACGCAAGCACATTTCTGCTTATAGATGTTCATCAATCTAGCGCTATGTTTCTTTTGTTAGGAGCATGAACATGACAAGGATTACATCATAGGACAGGTTATTGCATGATACACACTTTTATAGTATATTAGTTCAAAGAGTATATGATGGCTCTGCCAATTAAGAAAAACGTAAAAGGAAAATGTTAAAGTGAACCAAAATCAACATTGATACCTGTAAACTGTTGAACAATGATTTGATGGTGCACTATACTGTAGACTAGTTATCTTCCTTCATTAGTCATCAATTGTGAAAATACCTTGCTTGTCGATATATCTGAAGCCTCATCACCATTATACACCTCATTGTGGAGACCCTCTGGCACTGGAACTGGAAGCTCATTGGAAATCTCAGGCACTTCTCCAAGTGTTCCAGATTCTTGAAGCTGGAATGCATATTCCAAGTTCCACAGTACGTCACCCATTGTTGGCCTATCAATTCCATAATCAGCCAAACATTTCTCGGCAGTCTCCCCGAACTTCCTCAAACAGTTTAGCTTTATCTGGCCTCTGATATGGGGATCAACAATCTTGTCTAGTTGTCCGTCCTTCTGCCACTGCATAGCCCATTCAGCCAAATTAACTTGCTCTCGTGTAAGCAGAGGATCAATTGCAGGTCTAGCACATAAGACTTCAAATAGAACAACTCCGAACGAGTAAACATCTGACTTGTCAGTAAGCTGCTGCCTCCGAAAATATTCCGGATCAAGGTAGCCAAAACTTCCTTTTACACCAGTGCTGACATGGGTCTCATTAAGACAAGGGCCTGTCCTTGAGAGACCGAAATCAGCAACCTTAGCAACACAATTTTCATCAAGGAGGATGTTAGTTGACTTGATGTCACGATGGATGATTCCTTGAGCGAAACCTGTATGAAGGTAGTGGAGACCTCTTGCTGCACCTATGCATATCTCAAGCCTTTTCTTCCAAGATAAGGGTGATATGCCTGGACCATACAAATGCCTCTTAAGAGGTCCCTTCTCCATATACTCGTAAACAAGTATCATCTCAGACTGTTCTTCACAATAACCTACAAGTGAAACAAGATGGTGGTGGCGAATCTTGGAAAGAACAGTGATTTCAGTCTGAAATTCAGGTAGGCCCTGCCTGGAACCTGGCATACCTCTCTTTATAGCAACCTTTCTGTTGTCTCCAAGAATACCTTTGTATACCATCCCAAAGCCACCAGAACCGACTAGCAAACTCTTATCAAAATTATTACTAGCCAATTGTATTTCGGTAAAGGGAATCCTCTGGCCTAGATATCCATTTGGTCCAGGTGAAGTCCCATCAGACAATGTACCATGGGAACTACTTCCATATCGACGTAAAGGCGTCCATCCAGCACTTTCTGAGGGCTTTGGTTTTAGCTTTTTCTTTCTGCAGACAAAGAATAGCAAAGCAGCAATAATCATCACCACAGTCAGCAGAACAAAACTTCCAAGAACAGAACTCACTATAACCCAAACATTTCTCTTGTTAGAACCTGTCCGGGAAGCCACAAAATTGACCATTTTCATAATCTCAACACCATTCAGAATGGCATTCTTCCTCATTGAACTACTTAAGTTAGAAGGATCGATGCTTACTTGTACAACACCTGAACTACCTGAGTATACCACAAAATCTATGTAATATGGTGTAGCAAGCTCACGGAATGTAAGCGAAGATAAATCAAGGTCTTTGTCTGCTGTGAAGCCATTGAGATATACATTAAAGTACAACTGTCCAGGTGACAAACTAACAATATCACAGAAATGCAAGCGAACAAAGTGGGAAGCATCTTTAATACCGACAGGAAAGTTCCATGTGATATTAAATTTGAAATCTGTAGTTACATTATCCGTATTCATCTGCTGTGCTGTCATATAGACACTATCAGGAGCAATTTCCCTTGTAGCACCACCCTTTTGATACTTGGGAACATGAGAAGTTCTTGCAATTTTAGCAGCATATTTCAAAATGAGAAAATCTTCATCTGGAATCCAACTTCTCCAGAGAGTATCATTAAAAGGAGTTAACTTTAACCCTCCAACATTAATCCTATGAACAGTCTCTAATGTTTGTAACGTCATATTCTGATTAAACTCCCGAATTCCTTTGGGACCAACTGATTTAGCCCCATCACCAATTATGAAATCATCAGGAGCTGAAAACACTTCAATTGCATTTACAAAAGCAAAACTGGATTCATAAGGATTAGGTGTGAAGTTAATTTCAAGTTCAAACTTATCCACCATCAATATGAACTCTCTAACCACACTATTAGTAATAGTAGTATTAACACTAAAAAGCAAAACCCCATTTGCAGAAAAACTGAAAATTGCTTTTCTGAGATCATAATTGTGAGAAGTGAAGGGAGAGAAATGAAGTCGCAAGAAATGGGTCCCAATCTTGTTGATATTGAACACGTACTTTGAAGCATCATTGAAAACCCTAGCGCTAGTATAAAGGAAAGATAAATTGGAAGATGGGTTTGTATTTTCTTCAAAGACAATAGACTTACCTTGAGAGGTATAAACTGAATTAGAGTCACCAAGGAAGAGTCTGTTATCAACTAAGACATCTGTATTTGAACCACAGTTTATCAAGTAGTTATCTTGTGGGGAGAAAGCACCTGATAAATAGATGATACAGAAACAAGGGATGAAAAAACCAACAACAACTTTACAACTTCTCATGGGAGAAGAATGAGAGAATTATTGTACTCTACTTTCTTTTTTTAACAACAAGATGTGAGTGAATTCTTTTCAAGTAACACAACATGTGAATGTCAAGGAGAGCTGTTCAAAATACTGTGTAAACAAAGAAAAGTGGCGGCTCGTGAACACATTTTCTTCCACCATTAATAATGTCCTCCACTTGCAAGTTGGAACTCTACATCTGTATACCATTATATTTTTGCCTTACATCATTTACTCCCTTGGTTTCTATTTATATATACTTCTTACTAAAAGTAGGTTAAAAAAATATTATCTCCGTCTCTAATTACTTATTCTTTTTTTTTATAATTGTCCCTAATTATTTATCTATTTTTACAAATTAAGAAATAATTAAAAAAAATTATCTATTATACCCTGAATTTATTACTTTGAAAAAAATAGAACTTCTTGAAAATCTTAAATTTTTAATTTATCCACTTCATAATTAATAAGGGTAAAATGGTAAACTCACTATGTCAATAATTCTTTTCTTAATAGGTGTGTCTATTCAAAAGTTGACAAGTAATTAGGGACAGAGGGAGTCCCAAAAAAAATGACACATTTCTATATTAAGTAACAATTTGACTTAATGAAATGATTTACAACCAAACAAATTTCTATCATTCATTTTGGACCACAAATTTTAAAAGTCTTCCTTTCTTTCTTAAACTTCGTGCCGAATCAAACTACCTCACATAAAATGGGACGGAGGGAGTATTACTTAATATTTCGTATGTCCCTAATTACTTGTCCACTTTTCCTTTTTTAGTTGTCCCTATTTATTTGTCCATTTTGACAAATCAAGAAAAGACAAAAAATTTTTACCTATTATACCCTCAATTAATTATTTAAAAAAGGTAAAACTTTTTGAAAATCTTAAATTTTTAATTCACCTACTTCATAATTAATAGGGGTAAAATGGTAAACTCACTTTGTCAATCATTATTTTTCTTAATAGGTGTGCCAATTCAAAAGTGGACAAGTAATTAGGGACAGAGGAAGTACTTGATATTTTATAAAACCAATACATAAATAACTTTATTCTTCATATTTTACCCTTAAGAGTTTTTTTAAAATAAATTTTTGGTCCATGGACCGTTTTATTACTAATAGACTGTAAAAAAAACAAAGCTAAGACAAAGCCAATGAGTCTAAAAGCTGAGGCCGGGTTCAAAATAACCCAACCCATTACTATCCTACCAACATGAATAAAAGACCTCTTAAGCTGAGAATAGTGTTCTCTACACTTTCCTAAAAGTTGTTTGTTTCTCTTCCCAATGTAGCATGTCGCTTATCGTTGGAACTCGTAACTTTGTCGTTTCCTCCTCTGGTTCACCTTCACATTAGCTCCTAGTGTTTCTTGGAGACTGCATCTATTATCTTCACTGTTACAAGGTAAGTTCCTCTCATCTTCTTCCTCTTTGTTGTTTTTCTCTCCTAACCCTTTCCATTTTGTTCTCTCAGGTGGTCGGGGGTCATCCCAAAAGATCGATATGTCATGATTGTTCTTATGTTGCTTCGGGCTACCTGTAAGTCCATTTTCCTCATTCGCCTTTCTCACTCTTCCTTTTTGTAAGTGATGTTTGTCCCTTCTACTCAGGTGATTTCGAGAATTTGATTCCCTCTTATTGTTGTTGCACTCCCCAATCTCTTTATGGCTAACCAAGACCGAACTATCCTTTCTTTTTGGTGAAGGTTTTTTATAGCTAGAGCATTTAGTCCTAGCTAGGTTATTTGTCACAATCTTGATGTCTTCTTCAAGGCATACTTTGTTAATATTTCGACTGTGATTTCCTTTTGCTCCCATGTCAGTAGACATGTATGTGTGTGTGCCAATGTCAATTGCATCTACTTATGGGTCTTCCTTTATGTACTTTATTGATTTCCTTGAGCATTTTCATGTGTATTTATCTTCCTTGCCTTGATTATGATGTTGGCACTTGAGCTTTGTCCAGGTGTACAATCATTTTCATGTTGGCAGGTAACTCCTGAAAATCCATGTACATCTCTGTCCCTTGTGATTCCACCACTTGATTTGCTAATGCATCCGCTAAAGTATTGTCTTATCTGAATGAATGAACGATACATGCATCTAACAACTACATAATCATGATGATCTTCTCAACTCTCTTTGTAATCTCCCATGGTATTATCCACTGTCTTTGAATAATATTCCTCACAACTAATGAATTTGTTTCAATAGTTACCTCATTCAGGTTATTCTCTTGGCAGTATTCTAGCGCATCTTGAATATCCATTGACTCAGCCTCAGTATTTGTGGCCATTCCTATTCCCTTGACTTTTAAATATATTAGGTCTCCTCCATCAATCCTCAAACAAAATCCATATGAACTAAGACATGGATTGCCTCTACTCGTCCCATTAATATTACATTTCAATTTCTGTCTTGCAGGAAATTTCCATGTAACCTAGACAAATTGTAGCTTAGGTCTATATCCTCTAAGGTTTGCAAATATGCCTTGCCAATTCCACATCCACCATGTAATCCACGAGTATAACACCTTTACAAGCTTCTTGACTACATCTTGAATTTGCATCACCATGCATGTATAGTCAACAACTTCCTCATGCTTCCTGACATTCCTCTTCTTCTAGAGCGTGCACATTATAATTGATGGTATAACTCTTAACACAACTTGCAACTTTGTTGGGCCTTCCTCATACATTCCATATGAAGAAATTTATTTTAAATGGCAATCCTTTGATCCAAATATATTACTCGATATCTCTTCTTCTTTATACTCCGGGTCTCACAATCTCCCACACTAACTTAACCATAAATGATACTTGTGTATTGGCAATCCACCAAGGAACTCTTTCCGGTTCGTGCACCTAGGAGGTTTTATGTTGTGCACTATTTAGTCACTCATCTCCTCTGAGAGTCTATTAGTCAACTATTCAGGATCTTGCTTGGTCTGTTATAAGAACTAGAGCTACCTGGTGAATTTCCTTTCTCTATGTGATAATTTGTCTTCTCTTTAAACCCCTTTTACTTTCCTTTTCCTCCCCCCTTTTAATCTCTCATGTTGCACCCCTTCATCGATCTCCTCATTACCTTCATTTTCCTGGTACTCTCGTGCCCCAAATTGGTTCCCTAAAGTGACTTCCTCCATAATAAGTGTTGAGTCCACAAATTGGACTCATTTAGGGATTTATTTTGATAAGAATAGTGTCCTCGAATGCTTATTTTGTCTAAATATCTGATGAAAACTCTTAAGTTTCAGGTATTTGAAGTTTTAGTGAAAGCATGGGCACTTAGGCGCAAAAAGGAACAAAAAGGCTGAAAAGAACGAAGAAGTTGAAGCCTGAGCATCGCCAAGCACAATTGGCAATTCACCGAAGGGATTCATTCCGTCCTTTGTTCCAGTACGCGAAGCCCTGAAGGAGAAGGATCAAAAAGGCGATAAAAGGAGCAGTCGGCGCTCCGCCGAATATTTTCGCGAAGCAGTACTATACCGCCCAATGGTCCAGAACGTGAAGATGCTGAAGGCAAGCATGAAACGACGATGAAAAATAAGAAGGGTGAGTCGCCGAGTCATTCAGCGACGTCGACTAACTTCGCCGAAAGATCCGCCAGTGCTATTTTCTGAAGTCTATAAATACTAAACTTATTTATTAATTTTAAAGAGTCGAACATTTATTTTAATTTCCAGAATAGAATAGTACTTTTTGGGATATTTTCTCTCAAGTTTGGAGAGGGTTTTTGGGAGACTTGAAGAAAGAAGGATTTCATCTTCCCCAAGTTAGAAGTGAGTCTTTTCCAATCTTCTTCCTTTGCTTAAATCAATGTTTAATTTCTTATACCCATTTGATTTCACTATCATTTTAGGTGTATTTTGTTATTTCTTGATGTGTGGCTAAAAACCCCCATTCTTGCGGTGTGATTTAGCAAATGTGTTGATATTATTGTTGGGTCTTGCTTGTTGTTAGATGTAGTTTAATGGTGATTTAACCTAGTGGTTGTGGTTTAACCTAAAGGGTTTGTAGTTGCAAATACAAAACCACCCATGTGTTTTCGACTTGCCCGAGAGGGAGGTCGCGAAACCAAGACCACTAGATTGATGGCCTAAGGAGTAGGTCGACATGAGGTTCATCCTGAGAGGGTGAGCCCTAGTCCCATATCCTAACACTCAGCTCGAGAGAGTGACTGGGGTAAGGCGTAGGTTGGTCTTCATGCGGCAAATGGGTGTCCGAGAGGAACACATTTGAAACGGGGTAAGTTTCTCGAGAGGGAACTTATTTCTATTTAAAACTTAGCCTAGTCACTATTATCTTACAAATTTCCTTTCAAAATCATGTACCCAACTATTTATATCAACTTGTATTGCGGTCACACCCCAAGAACTCTTCCCCATACTTGATTTTTCTTGTTAATTTTGTTGTTTTAACTATATTTGTGGAAAAAAACCCAAATTGATAGTTGACACTTTTGTGTCCCCCCCTTTGATTTACAATATTTTTAATCGTTAATGTCTTTAGCTACGACTAGTTAGAACTAGATTTTATTTTTCTATTAATTCTCAAAACCACTCCCTTGGGACACAACCCCAACCTTTAGTTGGGTTACTATATTATCGATGATCGTAGACACTCATACCGTAGGTTAGTGTCGTTGGTCACGATAAGCATCAAAATAGCGTCGCTGCCGGGGAGTGGTGTTACTTGAGAATTTTTAGTTAAGTTGAATTTTGTTCTTGTTAGTTATAGTGATACTTACTTAATTTTTAGTTTTGTTTTGCTTGTTTGTGTGTTGAAATAGGAGGAATGATAGTGAATGATGACAAAAGTCCCAAATGGACCAAGTGCTATCTTCTCTCTATCTAGAGCCAAAAGAGGGGTGACCTTATGAAAATGAGGCAAACCTCACTAATGGAACTTGAGTGAGGAGTTGCGTCGAGCCACAACGTTAAATAAGGCGCTTCTTGGGAGGCAACCCAAGGTCGTACATGTAGGATTTTACTTTTATAAATAATGGTGTGTTAATGTGGCAGGTTAAAAAAGAGATAAGTGTGGAAAATTTCAAATTGGCGAGCAACAGGTCCATTCAACGATTCGCCTAATAGGTCGGCGAGCTCGGCTGAATCCACCATTGGGCTCAATGCTAGTGCATTGCAGAGCCTGTACAACTCAGCGAACTCGAGAAGCAGCTCGGTGCATCGCCAACCTGTTCAGCGATCTCGATGCAGACCACCAATTTCTCCCCCCAGAAAATTGAGGATTTTGAAGAAAGAGTGGGATAAAAGACCGCTCGGCGCTTCACCGAGTGGTTCGGCGAGTGCGACTAACGTCGCCAATGGACAAGAACAGAACGGTTATATAAACGCTAAAGGTCAATTTTTTTTAATCTGTCACTTTCCCTCGTTTCAAACTCTCCAAAATCACACCAAAGGTATTTTTTTCTAGATTTTTGCCTTCAATTAGTATTTTAGTCAATGATTAGTGCTTGGGGTTGGATTTCTTTGCTGCCTAGCATTACAAAAAGCTATTTGATCGGCATCAAAGGTTAGTCTCTAAAACCCCAAATTTACTTTTGAAAATTTTGCACTAATTTGAAATTATAGTATCAGGATGAGCATCTGGATAGGCAACAGTTGCAAATGCAGATGCTGAGATTGATGAGGAGCTGACAACAACATAGGAGGAGCAGAACATCTTTGGGAACCTGTCAGATCTGGTAAGGACAGTTGTGCACCCGGTGATCCAGGCATCGCATGTTGAGACGTCCACAGCATCCCCTATAGGACCTGGCACTGTTGCTCTTGATGTGACTACTCCGGGCACTGATGCCCAATTACAGACTGCAGCTCAGAGTTCTGATGCCCCAATAGGAGAAGAGGCAGCATAGACATGATTTCTCTCTACCTCTCTCTTTGTCTTGCTTTGATTTTATTTTTAGATACTATTACTCGCATTTGAGGACAAACGCATTTCTTTTGTGGTGGGGTGAGGCTCACCTTGTTTGCTTGTTTTGAATGATGTTTTCGGTATATATTTGGGTTGTCTGTTTTTAATTGTGTTTTTAAAATTGCTTTGCGATTGTTTGAGCTTATGACTCTCTTTTGGGTTTAATTGAAAAATAATTTTGACCCTTCCGAAAAAAATTTATTTTTCGAAAATTTTCGCCACCACTTGTGTTGAAGGTGGTTGTTCTTGTACCAATTCAAGTCTTGGTTTCGATCAATACCGATGACTTGAATGGTTCTCTCAATTGAAAATAACATGAACGTGCGGCTGCGACGAGACCAAATGAAGTTGCATAGACAATATGTGAACTCTATGCATCTCGTTGTGATTAACCATTTATCGAATTGATTCTCTTGTAATGACCATTGCACACCAGCAAAAGTGTGTGGTCTTGTTTGACTCAAGTGTCGATGCCTTGTGTGAGGAGCTTACTTTGAACCTTGCATGAATAAACCTAGATTTTGCCCTGTTAATCTGATTGATTTAGTAAGGTGTGATCTTGAAATGATCTTAGGCAACTTTTGAAGAGTGTGAGCCAAATTTGACATATACCTCTTTTGTGGCCTACCCGTGAGCGTGTGAAACTCTCTTGAACACCCTTTGAGCCTTACCTTTCTTTGGAAGAACCTTGATGAACCCTAGACCTTACTTGACCCACTACCTATAATCCTCGTAATTTGTGATTTAGTGAATAACCAACTTAGGGCAAAAGCCTAAGTTGGGGGTGTGGTGAAAAGGAAAAGGAGAAGTCAAAAAATGCAAGAAAGAGTCCCCCCCTAACCCATGGTATTGCATAAGTGGAAACCCCTTTAATTAAAAAAAAACTGTGGAATAAAGTACGAAGGAAATCGGGTTTCCAAGCAATCCATGAAAGTGAATAAAAAGAGGACTTAGAAGCACTAGAAAAAGAATTGATAAAGGAAAAGAAGGGAATACCTTGAGAATACCACTGCTCACGAGGAAAAAGTCATTGAGCCTAAATGACCATACCTTTACACTCAGCCCCATTACAAACCTTAGAAAGACCTTTTTGATCTTGAGTAAGCCGAATCGAAAGTCGATTGGAAAATAAGGGCAAGCCTATGGGAGAAAACATGCATTGTGTTCCTCTTTTTGAGTGTGAGCGTTGCATCTGATTCCTGATCTTGAATTGATTAACCTCTGTGTGTGAATATGGAATCATTCTTCATGAGAGGGCATTTAGATATTTTTTGTTGAGCTTGAACTTGCACAAGTAGCAAGTAATGCGAGCATGGGAATCTTTGGTAATGGTGTGTCACAACCTGAATCTTTGAGTACACAATTGATCCTTGCACAAGTAAATTGAGTCTTGTTGTGTGCATTCATGATTGAGTCTTGTGTAGAACTGTTTAAGATTATTTTTTTTGAACGACTGAACTTGAGTTTACTTAAGGACAAGCAAAAGTTTAAGTTGGGGGTGTTGATGAGTCCATAAATTGGACTCATTTAGGGATTTATTTTGATAAGAATAGTGTCCTCGAATGCTTATTTTGTCTAAATATCTGATGAAAACTCTTAAGTTTCAGGTATTTGAAGCTTTAGTGAAAGCATGGGCACTTAGGCGCAAAAAGGAACAAAAAGGCTGAAAAGAACGAAGAAGCTAAATCCTGAGCATCGCCAAGCACACTTGGCGATTCGCCAAAGGGATTCATTCCGCCCTTTATTCCAGTACGCAAAGCCCTGAAGGAGAAGGATAAAAAAGACGATAAAAGGAGCAGTCGGCGCTCTGCCGAATATTTTCGCGAAGCAGTACTATACCGCCCCATGGTCCAGAATGTGAAGATGATGAAGGCAAGCATGAAACGGCGATGAAACAGAAGAAAGGCGAGTCGCTGAGTCATTCGGCGACGTCGACTAACTTCGCCGAAAGATCCGCCAGCACTATTTTCTAAAGTCTATAAATACTAAACTTATTTATTAATTTTAAAGAGTCGAACATTTATTTTAATTTCCAGAATAAAATAGTACTTTTTGGGATATTTTCTCTCAAGTTTGGAGAGGGTTTTTGGGAGACTTGAAGAAAGAATAATTTCATCTTCTCCAAGTTGGAAGTGGGTCTTCTCCATTCTTCTTCCTTTGCTTAAATCAAGGTTTAATTTCTTATACCCATTTGATTTCACTATTATATTTAGGTGTATTTTGTTATTTCTTGATGTGTGGCTAAAAACTCCCCATTCTTGGGGTGTGATTTAGCAAATATTTGTTGATATTATTGTTGGGTCTTGCTTGCTGATAGGTTAGATGTAGTTTAATGGTGATTTCACCTAGTGGTTGTGGTTTAACCTAAAGGGTTTGTAGTTGCAAATACAAAGCCACCCATGTGTTTTCTGCTTGCCTGAGAGGGAGGTAGCGAAACCAAGACCACTAGATCGATGGCCTAAGGAGTGGGTCAACATGAGGTTCAGCCCGAGAGGGTGAGCCCTAGTCCCATATCCTAACACTCACTACAAGAAACAGGATTTATTGTGGAAATATTTAGCGGCGAACCTATTTGTTGCTACAAAAGTTATATATCTAGTGGCGACATATGAAGGCGTCGCAATAGATAAACATTTAGTGGCGAGTTATGTTAACTTGCAGCTAATAGTCATTACTAATTCTCAATTATTTGTTCCCGCTATTACCAAAAGTTTGGCTCCATATTCTTCAGTGGCAACATCTAATTTGTAGCATTTAAATGAATTTTGTGGCGACATGACCGCTCCTAATAAGTCAATTTATTAATTTAACATAAAAAGTTATAAGAAAACAAATGAAAATATCTGATAAAAAATTACACACACAACCTTTCTCTCCAAACACTCCTCTTCTCAAATTTCCGCTTCATTTCTCTCCATTAGCTCAACTTTCCTTAGGGATTCTTCAAATTTTCACTCTCAAATCTGTTAAATCGCTTCTGATTTCACAAAATGTGAACTCTATTTAGGTAAGTGCTCAAATTTCTTTCAGATGGTATTTTTTCCCCCTAATATTACTTCTATTTCTTTAACCCATTCATAAATCTGTAGCAGATTGAAGTGTTTTGAAGTTTTAAGGTAAAAGGTTCTCGAAAATCTACATAAATCAGAAGTTGCTGGAAGGTTTTAAGAAGAAAGGTTCGAAGTTTGATAATCACTGCAAGATTTTGATGTTTTCGAAGTTTTGAAGTTGTTCAAAGGCTTGTAAGGTGCCACTCATGTTAACTCTCTATTTATTTTTCATATTTTGTCGATTCTGAATCTTCACTATTGTTTTTGAGCTATCTCTTTCTCTGGGTTTATTGAAGATTTTTTTTTTTAAATTCTAGATCTGTAGATGTTGTTAAGTAACTGCATGTTCATATTGATGTCGAAAAATGTACAAAAATTGTTGTTTTAAAAGAAAATTATAGTTCTAAGTGTGTTGTTATTATTTCAATAGAACACGATTTCTGTATATATATGTTAATTTGTTTGAAACTTTCTAAAAAGTTTCAAGAGTTGGTAATCTTTTCCCAGACATAAAAGCTTGTTGGTGATTTGGTTTACTGAAGCTCTTGAAGTGTTATTATTTCAGCTGAACTATAATAATTTCCTTAATTGGAGTTCTTGTTGGTTAATAAATGGCTCTACAATAAAGAAAACCATCGTACATCCTCATGTTTGGACAACTCAGTATGTTGAGATCTTGATCTTACTAGATTAGATTAACTAAAAAGAAATATAGATACAAATGACTTAAGAGTACGAGTCCATGGCCGGCTAAATTTTCTTGTATGTAACTTTAGTAAATGGCCTTGAAATGAAGTTCTAATGGTTTTGTTAGTTCTGGAATGTTGAGTTTTGTCTAGAATTACCTTTGGTTTGGGTCTCAAGACTTTCAAATTCATTTCAAGATATCTTCTTACTTATAGTTAAAATGGAGCCTTGGGTGTGAGACCTACTTTTGTAGAGACGACCTCCCCTGAAAGTTTTGTAAGTTACATTAAGTCCAGAATTTTGTTTCTAATTGGGTAACATATTTTATTTACGTTGGTGGGACCCCGAATTATTTCCAGAGGTTCGATTGAAATTTGGGATTTGAATCACAAGAGCTGGTGCAACACCTGCTGGTGCAACACCTGCTGGTGCAGCTGCTCTTGTAGAACCAAGGCTCGATCCTACAAAGAAGTGGTTGCACATGCGAAGGTGACCAGGTCACCAAGCCTCGACCCTGTGAAGTCGTGGTCGCAACTACAACCTCGCCTATGGATCCAAAGTCTGTAATACTATATTGTATATGTGTAAAACAAATTGCCAGGGCCAAGGGGCTTCTCTGTTTCAGAATTGAGGGGAATATATCTTCTCTTACAGTAGAGTATTAGGAATTTTTTTGTTATTAATGTGAGTGTTCATTTTTTTGTTATTAATGTGAGTGTTCATTTGTTGTATGGCTTCTAAAATTCATTGTAAATCTATATTATAGCTTACTTAAAATATCATGCAGGCGTTTGGACAATATTTGGTTGAAATTTAAGAGTAGTTTGCGGTGAACATGTTGATTATGAT
>JAJOOO010017123.1:0-38219 GCA_029582685.1 Solanum piurae | reverse complement strand
TTATTTATTTTTCTCTTAAAACTAACAAAACTATTTAGAGAAAAGATTTAAAATATTTTTGAACTTTTCAAAGACGATTACTTTAAATTGTTTGAAATTGAAGAAGCTCGATAATTAATACGAATTGCATAGGTTCAAATTGGGTATCAACACTTGTGATAATTGAAAAGTCTCCTATAGTATAAATATATATAATCAACATTTATACACAGAACGGGTCGTTTGGTAGAGTGTATAAAATTAATGCCAATAGACTGTATTAATAATGCTTGTATTAGTTATACTTGCATTAATTATGCATAGGCTATTTCTTATGCATTGTTTGATTTGGAGTATTAAAAATAGTATGCATTGTCGAAACATATTTATTTACAAAAGTATCCTCCAAAATTATGGTGAAAAAAGATGTAAACGTGTTTTTGAGGGGTAATTGAGTCTTTAACCATGCTAATGTATGTATTAACTCTCTTTGCATTACTAATACACTATTAATACATAATAGAGTGTATAACTAATGCAATCATTAGGTATACATAGCATGGGAAAGTGAGTCAAACCAAGGAGTACCAATACATAGAGTTAATACATGCATTATTTTTCCTAATACACTCTACCAAATAATTATAAAGTACAGGTGCATTATTTAAAAACTATCTACAATTTATTTGTGTATGTGTTGCTTAATAACAATATAAAAGTGTGTACAAACACTTTTAATACATTATTATACATGTATATACAAATCTACACATTTGTGTACATTAATGTATCATGTTGTATAAGATTTCTTGTGAAAAAAAAATACAGGTGTAATTTAAAAATATGGGCTCTGTAGATGTAGTTATTTTATTTGACTGTATATTTTTGAAAATATCTCTAATATATTCAGTATGACTTTGCCATTTTTATTTATTTTTATAAAATTATTAAATTTTAATACAATTATAAATTTATATAAAATTAACCTTCGATTTTATTAAAAGAAATCTAATAATCAATTGATTCTATTAGGAAATCGATTTAAAAAAAAAACCATTGATATTCATAACTATAGTACTTTATCATAATATATTTGAAATCCTAGTTGATTAATTTCTTTCTTTTGAGCTTTTATTTTTAGTATTTCAATTTTTCCACCGATGGAAAATGTTAATAGAAACTGATGATATGTTTCGCATTTCTTAAAGTCTAAGTTTGTAAGTCGATGTTATCTTTGTATAGTTGCTCTACGTATGTGGAATCACTATCAAATATGTACGTATTTCTTAACAGAAGCAAATCGATTGACTTAGTCTTTATAGTTTACCAACCACAAAATCAATAGACACAAACAAAAATTAGCACCAACAGTTGAGAAATTATTTTTGTACCGTCTTTATCGATGAAAGTGTATCAAATAGAAAATGAATAGTTCTAAACCAACAAATATTAGTGATCTAGTGGTAGCATAGTACCCACTCACGGTACTTATAATATGGATTGTATTTTTTAAATGATGCATTTTATAATTGTCTAATTTAAGAAAATTGATGAATTAAATTTTCTCATTTTTACAAAATCAACTTAATTTGTTGGTTTTAATTTTTTTCCTCGCTAATTCAGTTGTAATTACGAAGAGAAAATTTCATAAATGGTCTATGTACTATTGTAGTAGGTCTAAAATAGTCCCTTAAATATACAGTTATCGGATTTAGATTTTAAACTATCGCAAATGTTATCACGTTTGGTCCCTTAACTATACACTTACCGATTTTAATATTTTTTTTTAATATTAATTTTTTTTTCAAGTTTGGTCTCTGTCTATTTTTTATACAAAATAACTTAGGCCTATATTAACAAACTCATGTCTTCATAAAATTAAATGTTTAACCCATTTTTTCAATTATTTTTCTCTCCCCACTACTTTTTTTCTTCAAATTACTCTTATGAAAAGAACTTAACTTCAACAATTCAAAATAAAATGTTCCCTTCTTTAGTGGTTAACGATTCATAATCAACGTGATCTTATTAAATTCTTTTTCATATAAAATAAATAAAAACTGCTGCAAGTCTACCATTTATAAATTTTAAATTCTAAACAATTAAACAAATTCCCTTCAATAAAGTCGTTGGTGTACATAATTTGGAATCCAAATATGTGAAAAAAGAACTTTTAATTTTATTCTAATTGCAAGAAATTCATTTCTATTAAATATATATAAATTTCTCTCTACAGTTAATGGGTAATAATTTTTTTCTTTTTATAATAAATTTTAGCATTTTCAAGTTATTAGCAACAATAATATATTTTATTCATCCTCCATTGAATAAAATTAGTACTTCTATGTTCTTTCCTTGTGAATTGTTGTCACGACCCAAAAATAGACGTGATGACACTCGTCTTATCCCACCAAGACAAGTCAGCCTTATACCCAATTAATAAGGTGAATGCGGAAGTAAAAACAAGAAGAAGAGACTAACATCATCTACTAATGCGGAAATCATAATCAACTCAAAATAAAACCCCAAAACCTGGTAGTCACGTGTACAAGACTCTAATTTATTACCCTAGAATTGAAATAAAATACAAAGTCTCAAATGACATTGTTTCTAGAATAAAACAAGATCATAAATAAGGAGAAAGAAGGTCTGTTGAGATAACAAACAACTACCTTACAAACCTCCACAAGAAGCCCCAGACAAGAAGAAAAGAGAAAGTATCACGAAGGTCCAGGCTGGTAACCTACAAAAATGTAGAAGCAACAAGTGAGTACCAAACCACACGGTACTCAGCAAGTAAACTTCTAAACACAAGCTAAGGGAATAGAATATGGGTACTCCATACACCCCAACTGAACCTCCACAACTACAATCTGCATAAAACTAGTCCAACCTAACAGTTCACAATTTACATAGCTCACAGCTCAACAACAACACTTTAACAATTACATAACCTCAACAACAAACTCAATATTCATCAATAACAAGTTCCATAGAAAGACACTCACAAGATCAACAACATACAAGATCAAGTTCACCAATGATAAATATGTGCAATGCAATGAAATGTAATGTCAAGTATAGTTATGCATGATGAGTCCGAGATTTGGACTCATTTAGGGCTTTGTTTATATAGATTTAGTGTCCTCAAATGCTTATTTTGTGCCAATAACTGATGTTAAATCCTTGATTTTCAGGAATATGGATTAAGGAACAAAGCAAGGACACTAACAGGCAAAAAGGAACAAAATAGGCTGAAGAAATGAAGTTGGGCGAGCAAGAGGATCACCAAGAGCACTCGGGGTGTCACCGAGTGGCTCATCAAATAGCCTAAAGCTCCAGTGTGCCACTTTCTGAAGGAAAGAACCAAGTTGGTGATGAAAAGGAGTAGTCAGCGGATCGCCGAGTGATTCCGTGAAGCCAAGATAGATCGCCCAAAGTTACAGACCTTGATGATGCTGAATGCCAAGGCAAAATGGTGATAGAAGAGACCAAAGGGAGGCTCACCGAGTAGTTCGACGAGCCTGGCTTACTTCGCCTAATGACCTTTCGTAAATTATTTTCGGCGACTATAAATACATTTTTGAACATTTAGTTTAGTATCAAACAATATTTAGAAGAAATTATTATTAAGTTTTGAGCATCTGGAGACAGTTTTCTTTAGTTTTTCCTTAGCTTTGAGGGATTGAAGAAATTCATTTTTGAGAAATTAGAAGTGGGTTTTTGATATTCATCAAATTGGAGCATTGTAAAGACGAAATCACTCTTACCTAGTTGATGGATAATCAATTTGGTAATGGTTTTTACCTTTTTATGATGTCTAGGTAAAACCCCAATTCTTGGGGTGTGATTATGGGCTGATTTAGCTTATGGGTATTGCTAATTGTTAGTTTAAATGCTATTTAAAAGTGAGTTCAATCATTAATTGTGGTTTAACTTAAGAATTGTAGTTGCAAATGCAGTCCTATGTTTGTGTTCTTGGTTTGCTCGAAAGAGAGGTTTTAGAACTAAGGTTTTTAATTGATGATTTGTGGGTATTGGGTTGATCTGGGTTTAGCTCGAAAGAGTAAATCCTAAAACCAATCCCACACATTTAGCTCGAAAGAGTGAATGGATTAAGGTGTGGGATGCTCTTAATTTGGATGCTTGTTGATGTTCTATAGAAATCACTTGATTCGAGGTAATTGTTCGAGAGAAAATTACCTCCCTTATAGCCTAGCTACTCACTAATATCTAGCTATTTACTAATAGTTTCAATTACCCATATGTCTATATTAGCCTATAATCGATCACATCCCAAGAATCCGTTTCATTATTGTTAATTCTTATTGATTGTTACTACTTTTTGTAGTTGAAAATCAAAACCAAAACCCCCATTTGACATTCGTGTCACCCCTTGATTTGAATGATGTCTTTATTCGATAATTTTTATTCCTATTACTAATTTGACCACATTTATACTTCCCAATTGAATCTAACACGTACCACTCCCTGTGTTATTCGACCCCAACTCAATTAGTTGGGTTTTATACTGATTTACAATCGTTGAACACCTAGAATTGGATGAGGTGTGCTTAAAACGTTTAAATCCAAATGGCGCCGATGTCGGGGAGTGGTGTTGTTTGAAATTCTTTGGGTGAAGTTGAATATTATTCTTGTTAGTCATAGTGGAATCTACTTATTTTTAGTTTTGGTTTTTGTGTTGCTTGTTAAAACAGAAGAAATGAGTGTCAACAGAAGCAATGGTATCCAAGTGGGCCACCAAGATGACATCGAGAATCTCAATGATGTCAATGACACGAATGTCTATGACCCAAATCTAGTGGGTGAAGTTGGTGCCATTCGTTTGCCTCCAACTGAAGGGAACGTTGTGTTCCACATTACATGCACCATGTTGTAGCTCTTACAACTAAAGGGTTTGTTTGGTGGGTTGGCTTCTGAGGATCCCCATGAGTATATAAGGAATTTTGTTGATGTTTGCAGACCGTTCTCCTTTAAGAACATATCTCAAGAATTGGTCCGGCTGAGGTTGATCCCATTTTCTCTAATGGGAGAAGCATGTAAGTTGTTGGCTGAGTTGCCAAGAGAATATATCACTTCATGGGATGAGCTTATTACTGCATTTCAAGTGTGATTCTTTCCTCCTTCGAAGATGATGACTCTTCGGGACAACATCCAAAGCTTCAAGTGTTTGGAGGGTGAGCCGATCCATGAGACTTGGCTAAGATTTAAGAAGTTGGTGCTGAAATACCCAACTCATGGATTACCCGACAACGTTCTACTGCAATACTTTTATAGAAGCCTTGATTCGGTGAACAAGGGAGTGGCTGATCAACTTTCTCTGGGAGGTTTAACGCAACAGCCTTATCTGATAGAAACCCAACTTCTTGATGGCATGAGCAAGATTAACCGGGCATGGTACACCCGTGAAGATCAAGATAACTGCAGCTTCCAAAATCCAGGATGTCAACAATCCTCTTTTTGGGAGAAAATCAGGAGCGGTGGGACCATTAGCGGTAGTACCTCATACACCAGTAGTCATCCCACAGGTTGCAGGCCAAACTGAGCAGGGTGAGCCATCACATCCAGCTTTGAGGGCACCATCATTGCCACCAACTTCAGACTCCCAGGCTACAAGTACTTATATCACTCTTCCTACTTCTTTCCTTGAAAGGTTGGTTGCGGATCAGTGACAGACCAGGACTTTGGTCGACCAAATTGTCAACTGGATGCCCCAGCTCATAGAGCGCGATGTGTTAGCTGCGGAAAAATGTGTAAAAGATGAAATGCGAAAGGAGCTTGCTGTTTTGAAGAACTGGATGTATGACTTGGAGGCCCATGTACAAACACAGGCGTAGGCTGCCGGATTAAGCAATAATGAGAAGTTCAAGAAGCAGTTGGCCGAGATGCGAGCCCAAGTTGCTAAACTTACTAAAAAACCGGTACATGTGCCCACTCCAGTCATGCCAGAGTCTTTAATGAAGATATTCAGTGAGCAACCTACCACCCAGTCCCTTGAAGATCTCTGGGGGGAACTCTTAGTAAGAGAAAGAAAAAAGCTGGAGAATCTAATGATGAGCTACCGGCTGACCTGCCCAAAGAAGAAAGAAGGCAAGAAAAGAATGCCCACAGGGCATCGAAGAAAGAAGGCAAGAAAAGAATGCCCACAGGGCATCGAAGAAAGAAGGCAAGAAAAGAATGCCCACAGGGCATCAAAGAAAGAAGCTAGATAAAATAAAGCACTTGGGCAACAAAAGCGAGATGCAATGTTAGTTGGCGCTTGTGGTAGCGGAGCACCTGTTGAAGGTACTGGTATCCAGCTTGAGCCTGAGCTGGTTTTTGAGACGGCACCCATTGATAAGGGTGCCGATGTTGATCCGGCCACCGGCGCCTAGAGCGCCGTAGGTATGACCCTTTCTCATAACCCTGTGTTGTTTTTCTTCATTGACTTTGAGGGCAAAGTCTTTTTGTTTGGGGAGGGGATGGTGAGCAACCTGCCATTATAGTTGTTAGGATGAATGGAGGTTGACTCTGTGTTTATTGTGAAAACTGTGATGTTTTTGTTTTTGTGTTTTGATAAAGATATGAAGTGTTTGTGTGCTGAGTTGTGCAGCAACTAATCTATGTGAAATGATTACCTTGATCTGAGATTTAACTGTTAAGATCTTTAGATGAAATTTTAGGTACTCACGTGTTGAACACTGCTAATCTGGAAATAAATTGGTGAACCAAGAAACAGGAGAATGTAGTCCTTGGCATGTGTGTGTGAGGTTTGCTAGAAGTCTAATGCTAAGAGCAGAAGCTTGAACTTTCCCGAGTAGTCTTGCTTAAATTGGAAAATAACCGGATAGGAAAGGATCAATAGACCATCGTTGTTAATCCATACAAAAAGCCAAAAATAAAGCAACCAAATAAAAAGCTTATCACTTGAACCCGATTTGAGCCTGAAAATCAGTTTTTATTCATACCCAGTAAATATCATATCCTTTGGTCTCCGAACATACGATGTCATGACTCAGGCTAAAAGCCTAAGTTGAGGGTGATTGCAATCCGAGCAGAAAGAAAAATTGAAAAATAAGGTTCAATTAGTTAGCTGAAAACACTAAAAAAAAACAAGAAGAGAAAATTAAAAGAAAAAGAAAAGATTAGAAAAAGAAAAAAAAATGGTTGGTGAGATGTACTGAAATGAAGAAAAAGAAGGAATCATTCAGAAAGAGTTGTGTGTAAACGAAACTTTGGAGAACCAAGGGATTAGTCACTCACAAACTCAAAGATCCATTCCCTAGCCTGAGCCTATGTTACAAGCCGATAAAGTCCTACAGTGATCCTACTCCGGGTGTTTGAAAGATAGAGCGTAGAAAGCAAGGGAAAGCCTATGGTAGTTTGTTGTTAGTGTTAGAAGTTCTTTGAGAGTGTGAGCATAGAACTTAGTCTCAAATTATCATGAGTGAGGGACTTGTTTGGTGTGAGGACACAATGATTGCATTTGAGAGTAGATTGTGTTAGCTGATAGTTCACAGGGATAAGCATGATCGACTGTGAATAATGAGATGTCATAAATTGATCCTTGCATGTTAGATTTATGGTTTTGGATAAAAATTGTGTTTGAGATGGCTGTTGCGTAGTTTCAAAAGTGTTTGAATGATTTGAGGGCTGAATGTATTATTTTCTCATCACTTGAGGACAAGTAATGGTTCTAAGTTGAGGGTGTAGATGTGCCGCAAAATCTTGGCACATTTGATGTTTGAAAACTAAGAATTAATACTAGAATCAAATGTATTTATGTGGATATAATGTGTTTGGTAGTGTTTGTATAGGTGAAACAAGTGGAAGTGAAAAAAGATAGAAAAGATGAAAATGCAAGCTGGAATCTGAAGTTGCTGACAAACCAAGTGAAGATCACAGACGCCTATACGGCAATGAAGAACAAGACGGATCGTGATAGCATCCGTGGTGCAATTTCTAGTATGCTAGCATTGAAGACCCAAACTTGGGAAATTCTAAGTGAAGACCACGGACACCCAGACGGACCGTGGTCTCTATAACGGTCTGCGGTGTTGTCCGTGATGCAATTTCCAGTATGCTGGCATTGAAGACCCAAACATAGGAAATTCTAAGTGAAGACCACGGACACCCAAACGGACCGTGGTCTCTTTAACGGTCTGTGGTGTTGTCTGTGATGCAATTTTCAGTGTGCAGGCATTGAAGACCCAAGTTGGGCAGTTCTAAGTAAAGATCACGAAGGGCATCACAGACCGTGAAGCCCTTGACCAGCCATGGTAGCATCCGTGAGATGCCCGACAGTTCAGTTCTACTTTGAGTAGGACTCTTTTTAAAACACTTTATTTGAATTAATTAGGTCGTTTTTAGGTTTTGTCTCGTCTTATCTTGAATGAAGAACACCATTTCCATTATTCTTAGCTTTTGGTTTTGAAGATTAACATCGAATTAAGTTTGGAAGTTGAATTTCTGGTTCTTGAATTATCAAAGTACGTATCGATTTGCCTATTTTCGTAAGTATTTTTCTCATCATGTTTTCATTATATTATTATGTAAGTTTACATGAAATCATGAGTGGATAAATACCACAATTGGGATTGTGGGATCTATGACATAAATCTAAATGTAATTTCGTAAAACGAGTGAAAGGCGATTTATAGTTGCAAATTATAATTTAGCTTTCGTATTCATGAGAAAAGAACTTTAACACTATTGTAATCGACGGTAAAACCTGTAACACTCTCGGACCGAGAGGACGTGAGTGAAAATTATCTGATTAGAATTATAAGTATCAGATATAGTTAGCTCACATGTATTTTGTATATATAAATTGACTGAAACTTGAATACGGAAGAACATTAGATGCAACTTTATAAGGGGAAGACAATCCTAGTTTCATTTCACTATCAAAACAACTTTAGAACAGATATTCTGTTAATTACTACATTAGATCTTAGTTAACAACCTTTGTTACTAGAGCTTCATAGCTAAACCCAATTTTACTTTCCATAAGTGTTTCTTTAGGAAATAATAACGACATTTGAGTAAAATGCAACAGTGAAATCATTTTTGTAAAGAAATTCTCTGTGGGATCGACCTCAACTCACGTTGAGTTCTATAAATTGACTTCGACTGTTTATACTTCTTAATTGAGGTGTAAGTTTGGACATATCATATTCTCAACAAGGTTGAAGGGTCTGATAAAGTTTTGAAGGAAGATGTATCGACTCTCAACCAGATGGTGACCTCTCATTCCGTCTCTATCAAGCAATTGAAGACCCAAATGGGTCAAATTTCTTCTCATTTAAACCCAAGGCAACAAGATGGGTTGCCTAGTGACACTATGGCAAACCCAAAAATTGAAGCTTGAGTGAGTACTTGCGTCGTGCCACGACATTAACTAAGGCACCTTTTGGTATGCAAGCCAAGTTTTATTGCTTTGTGTTTATTTTCGAATAATGGGTGTTGATTGTGCAAGTGGAAAAGTGGAATATGCTTGAAAAAGTTCAGGTTGGAGAGCCACAAGTCCAGTTGGTGACTCACCGAAGAGGTCGGCGATCCCAACTTGGACCGCCATTGGACTCACAAAAGTCACCGGTGGGAGTCTGTAAACTCGGCGGGCCCATGGATGAGTCGGCTAGACCGACTTTGTCTGCCGTTTGGACCCCCAAATTAACTGGAGGTCCTATAAAACTCGGCGAGGTAAGTAACCACTCGGCGTGTCGCCGAGTGGTTCAGCGAGGACGACTATTATCATCGAAGGGCCACGAACGGAAAGGTTTTAAAAGGCCAAAGGTTTAAAATTTCAAACTCTTTCATACTCCCTCATTTTTACCTCATACAATCTCACCCGCACTCTATATTTTCTTTATTTTTGCATTTTTATCGCTTTTTGCTCGTTGATCTCGTGCTCGGAGTTGGAATACATTGCCGCCTAGCTTTACGAATTCATATTTCGGCTAAAAGGTTGGTGTTCCGAACCTCGAACTCTTAAATAGAAGTTAAATTCAAATGAAATTGTTTAAATCTTTTTGATGTGTGCTAGGCCTGCTTTGAAATCGTAATTGTGTGCTAGTTTGCCTTCCGTATTCTCATAATTATGCTAAATTGCCTAAATGGTTGATTTCTCAAATTTTGTGCTTTAAAATTGATCATAAATTGTGGGTTGTATTAAATTGTTGTTGGGTCGAGTCGAGTGAATTCTGAGTAACCCCAATTGTGCTAAATGACGTACTTTACCCAATGATGGAGCATTCAACGTCATTCTGAAGGGCAAATGTAGTCAAATGGCCAATTTTGGCTCAATCGGGGGAAGTGTGAGTACCCCGGTGGCATGGGTCTAATGGGTCTAAGCTTAATTGAATGAGTGTGTGGTTTGATTTTGTTTTCGGGGGCTGCGGGCTTGATTTTGGGAAACGGGGTTGAATATAGGCACGTTAGACAGTTTGGCGAGCTAGGTCGAGCTCGTCGAACCACTCGGCAGTTCACCAATGTCCCCCTTGATCGCCCTTAAATTTGTGTTTTGGTTGAGTTTGACTCTGCTACTTTTGGCGAGAAGCCTGAGCTCACCGAGTTCACTCGGTGACTCACCGAAAGTCTCCCTTGTTCGCCCTTTCTGCGCCCCTAACCCCTAAAACACACAGTAACTTTCAGCGGGCTAGTCTAAGCTCGCCGAGTGATGTCGGCGATTCGCCGAAGAGGCCTATCACTGACCTATCTTTTTTTCTGGGAAATTTTCGAGCCAGTCCTAGCGGCGAGCCCGATTTGGCTCTCCAAAGTGACTCGGTGACTTGCCAAACGGTTCGGCGAGTCTTTCTGCAACCTGTATTATGCATTTTACTTGAACTAATTCTAACTCTTTTGTGTGTGTATTGCAGATATGGATAGGACCAACTTGGACGACAGTGGTATGCCGCCCCACAAACGAGCATGGGGTATAGTGATTAATGAGGGAGCAACTGCTCCTTCTAAAAAGGGAAAGAAGGCACCTCCTAAGGGAGGAAAGGACAAGGGTAAAGCGCCCGCATCTGAGATACCGGAGCACAACTCCGGCAGTGATCTATTGATTCTCAGGTCTCACTCTCCGAGCCTGATGATGACCAACCACTACAGTACCGGTGAGTAGAGATTCATGCACGATATCGTCACGATTCATCCAGTATCCCGGAGTCTATTCCTCTTATCACTGACTCCATTCTAGCCCGAGCACAGACGGTGGTTCCAACACCACCAGTTCAGGGTCCTCATCTCCGGCTTCTCAATAGGCTAAAGGCTGAGGGATTAAGAACCATCCTTCAAGAGAAGAGGTTGTCCACAGATGGTGTAGTGGATAGGTACCCTATGGTGTGGGACACACTCCGGTTCCACAGATTTGACATCTTCACTAGGCCCCGAGTCTCGTATATCCCCACCTAGGTTCGTGAGTTCTACACTGCGTACGGTGACCTAGTACCACATGGGAAGAAAAAGGCAGTTCCTTCAGACCAGTGATGTCCATCATGGTCCGGGGGAAAGAAGTGGGGTGCAACAACGATCATATCAATGCTGCATTTGACAGAGCTATTAGGTTTGAGCATGAGTACGAGGGTTTAGCTACAACTCAGACCTTTGATGACCTAAAAGACTGTCTTGCTCACCTCATTTTGGACACCACCCCGAGGTGGATTGAGGCTGGAGCTCCCATCGAGAAAAAAGACTTGAACATTGCCACTAGGTATTGGTTCGGGTTCATCAACAGTTCTATCATGCCCTCGCATAATGAGTCCATCCTCCACCACCCAAAGTCGGTCTGTCTCAGATCGATCATCACCTAGAAGTGGCTCAACTTGTGACTCATTATTGAGCAGGAGATGGCCATGAAGGTCAAACTGTGAAAAACGTCCCTTTCATTCCTAGTACTAATTACATAATTATGTCGGCGTGCTGGAGTTCCTCCTGATGAGAAAAAGCACATAGAGGTCAATCCCACATATTCCACCGATATCTAGTTCATAGAGGCCGAATACACAAGGGATGAGGGGGATAAGAGGAGAGAGGCTCCGGTGGATGCATCCCCAGAAGTCAATGTTGAGTCTTTACCTGTAGAGGCATCTTTGCCTACTCCGGCCTCCGGGCCTTCAGGTACACCCTCTTCCATTTCTTTCTAGGATCCTGGTTCCTCTGCTGCTTCCCAGTCCACCAGGATCACTCAGTCCATGATCCTTAAGATGGGTCACCTAGCCCATTCTGCCGATGTACAAGCTACCCGACTCGAGGCCAAGATACCTTGGATGATTGAGCGAGTCAGCTTAGCTACGTTGACAGCCCTCCGGACATCGATTGATGATCTCACAACAAGAGTTGAGATCTATGAGAGAGGATAGGGGATTACTTCAAAGGTGACGACTTTAAAAGCTGAGGTTTCAGATTTGAGAAAGGATGTGGACTATCTAAAGTCCACATACTTCACTTACCTCTTTGAGTCAGCTGGGGATCAGGATTCCCCGACCAGTTCTGAGATGCCTCCTGCCACCACCAGAGATGTGCCTATGGATGATGTGGCAGCTGATGAGTCAGAGGCAGAGACGGATGAGGAGCAACTTGATGCTCAGGAGGCGACCATCTATGGAGACCTACCGGATTTAGAGGAGACAGTTGTACAGTCAGTAATTCAGACATCACTGACAAAGACGTCTATGACAGGCTCTAGTGGAGTAGTGTTGTTGTTACACCACGCACGAATGCCCATGATCAGAGTGTTGCATCGGGCATTGATGCCTTGACATGTTTGTTGCATTTGAGGACAACCGCTTTTTATTTGTGGTGGGGTGAGGTATTTCTATACCTACCTCTTGTGTATATATTGAGTTTTGTGTTTTAAACTGTATTTTGATCTTATCTTGTGGATGTTTGAGCTTATGGCTCCTTGTTATGAATGAAAATGGTTTTTTGACCTATCTGAATTTTTTTGCCACTTCTTGTTGTGTTTGAATGTGGCTGTTCTTGTGCGAATTTGAGTATCAGTTATGATCAATACCGATGAATTAAATAGTGCTCTTAATCGAACAAAAATGATTGCCCGGCTACGATGAGGCTTACCGTGAACCTTGTATGATGACACCTAGAATTTTCCCTGTTGGTCCGGTTGACTACGTGATGCAAGCTTTTGAAATGATCTTAGGCAACAATTTTGAGGAGTGATTTGACAATGTAGCTCTTTTTGTGGCCAACTTTGTGAGATGTGTGAACTTTGCTTGAACCCCTTTGAGCCTTATCCTTTTCTTGGAAGAAACTTGATACAAATTATGACCCCTCTTTATCCATTCACCCATAATCCTCATGAAATGTGGTTTGTTTGAATAGCCAACTTAGGACAAATGCCTAAGTTAAGGGTGCGGTGAAAAGAGAAGGTAAATCAAGAATGTGGAAATTCCCCCTTCTAGCAATGACCTGGAAAAAAATGGAACCCCTCCATATAAAAAAAAAATCAAAAGAAAAGAAAAAATCAAAAGAAAAAGAATGAAAAAGTTGTGAAATAAAATTGTGAAAGTTGCAAAAGTAATGGAGTGTCCGGTATTCCATTGGAAGTTAAATAATGGGATGAATTTTGAGCATGATTCAAATGTTGAAGGAAAGGAAGAAAATGATGTTCAGACTGTATTTCATGAGGGTAGCAGCCGCCTAAATGACCATACCTTTACACTTAGCCTCGTTACAAGCCTTGAAAATACCTTTTTGATCTTGAGTAAGCTGAAACGAATGTTGATTGGAAAATAAGGGCAAACCTATGGGTGAAGTCATGCATGTTCTCATCTTTGTGAGTATGAGAGTAGTATGTGATTTCGGAGCTATAAATTGTGGAAGAATTGTGTGTGAATATGGAATCATCTTTGTTGTGAGGGCATTTGAGTACCTTTGATGAGTTTGAACTTGCATTTGAAGCAAGTATTGTGAACTTATCTTTGATAATGGTGAGTCACAACTTGAATCTTTGAGTGCACAATTGATCCTTGCATAAGTAAGTTGAGTCTTGTTGTGTGCTTTCATGATTGAGTCTTATCTAGCAATGTTTGAGACATCCTTGTTGAGCTGTTGAACTTGAGTTTTACTTGAGGACAACCAAAAGTTTAAGTTGGAGGTGTTGATGAGTCCGAGATTTGGACTCATTTAGGGCTTTGTTTATATAGATTTAGTGTCCTCAAATGCTTATTTTGTGCCAATAATTGATGTTAAATCCTTGATTTTCAGGAATATGGATTGAGAAACAAAGCAAGGACACTAACAGGCAAAAAGGAACAAAACAGGCTGAAGAAATAAAGTTGGGCGAGCATGAGGATCACCAAGAGCACTCGGCATGTCGCCGAGTGGCTCATCAGACTGCCTAAAGTTCCAGTGTGTCAAGCTCTGAAGGAAAGAACCATGTTTGCGATGAAAAAGAGCAGTCAGCGGATCGCCGAGTGATTCCATGAAGCTAAGATAGATCGCCCAAAGTTACAGACCTTGAGGATGTTGAATGCCAAGGCAAAAGGGCGATGGAAGAGACCAAAGGGCGGCTCGCCGAGTGGTTCGGTTAACCCGACTTACTTCACCGAATGATCTTTCATAGCTTATCCTCGGGGACTATAAATACGTTTTTGAACATTGAGTTTGGTATCAAACAATCTTTTGAAGAAATTATTATTAAGTTTTGAGCAACTGGAGACAGTTTTCTCTAGTTTTTCCTTAGCTTCGAGGGATTGAAGAAATTTATTTTTTAGAAATTGGAAGTGGATCTTTGATATTCATCAAATTGGAGCATTGTAAAGACAAAATCACTCTTACCCAGTTGATGGATAATCAATTTGGTAACAACTATTATCTTTTTATGATGTCTAGGTAAAACTCCAATTCTTGGGGTGTGATTATGGGCTGATTTAGCTTATGGGTATTGCTAATTATTAGTTTAAATTCAATTTAAAAGTGAGTTCAATCATTAATTATGGTTTAACTTAAGAATTGTAGTTGCAAATGCAGTTCTATGTTTGTGTTTTTTGCTTGCAAGAGAGAGAGGTTTTAGAACTAAGGTTTTTGATTGATGGTTTGTGGGTATTGGGTTGATCTGGGTTTAGCTTAAAATAGTAAATCCTAAACCCAATCCCACATATTTAGCTCGAAAGAGTGAATTGATTAAGGTGTGGGTTGCTCTTAATTTGCATGCTTATTGATGCTCGATAGAAATCACTTGATTCAAAGTGACTTTTTTGAGAGAAAACTACCTCCCTTATAGCCTAGCCTACTCAATAATATCTAGCTATTTACTAATAGTTTCAATTACCCATATGTCTATATTAGCTTATAATCGATCACATGCCAAGAATCCGTCTCATTATTGTTAATTCTCATTGTTTATGACTGTTGTTTGTAGTTGATAATCAAAACCAAAACCTCCATTTGACATTCGTGTCACCCCTTGATTTGAATGATGTATTTATTCGATACTTTTTATTCATATGAGTGATTTGACCGCATTTATACTTCCCAATTGAATCTGAAACACGTACCGCTCCCTGTGGATTTCGACCCCAACTCATTTAGTTGGGTTTTGATAAGTGCTAACGCTCCTAGATGTTTTGATGATCTCCTCACAATTGCAGGGACCTGGTCCTCTACAGAGTATGAATACTCGTCCAGTTGTCAAAGTGTTGTACAACTGTAAAAGTTGTCCGCGTCAGAAAGTTGGTGAAGGAGCAGAGTACTTCACCAATCAGAAGCGACGAGGTTGTTTGTACATTGGAAAGTAATTCTTCTTGTCTAATATATTCAACTTACAAACAACAAAATCATTCATTCATTCAAAGAGAGATATTTCAAGCTTCAAAACAACAGGGACCTGATAAAGTGCATCATTGCTTCCTGTACCAGTTGTTACTTTGATTGCTTGTAATCGTGCTTATATTGTAGGATTCGTTTCACTTGTGAAAGAAATGTTTCAAACTTGTGTGAATCACTGTAAGAACTAGGTTAAGGGTAACTTAGGTTCTTACTCTAAAAGTCTATATTAATCGGTTAGGATTAGTATAGTGGGCAGTGTTGTATCTGCTCTGGCTCAGCTAAGTGATAGGAGGTATTGCTTCGTGTAGAGATTAGTAGGCTAATCTCATTTGTAAACTGGCTTTTACTTTTGCTTGTAGAAGATTAGTGAAAGCAGTTTGAAAAGTCCTGTTGAGAACAGGTCGTGGTTTTACTCCCTTGAGCAAGGAGGTTTCCACGTAAAGTTGCTTGTCAATCTTTACTTTCAGCATTTGTTCTTTACTGTCTATTACTGTAACTGTGTTGAGGACCTGATCCCATTGACTTAAGTGGACACATACATTCCAACAAGTTTTATACTGATTTACGATCGTTGAACACCTAGAAGTGGATGAGGTGTGCTTGAAATGTTTAAATCAATGCATGTCTGACCTAACGATAAACACTCACTGTCTCTCAGTCCGGGACCCATGGAGGACATATCTGTCCATGCATCCGTAGCGGCGTGTGACACGCCCCTTGATATATAGTATCCATCACGGCATGTGACACATCCCTCAATAATATAATCCATCGCGGCGTGTGGCACTCCCCTCGAAATATAGTATCTGTCGCGGCGCGCGACACGCCCCTCGAAATGGTACATCCTCTTTAATTTGGTATTCTTTCTCAATTCACATAACACTTGTCACAACCATGTCTCAGAACAATGCAAATGACATGTTCACACAAATAATGAGGAGATGACTTATTTTCATAACATTGCACAATTCACAACAACACAATTGTGATACAACATCAACAATGAATCAAGAAGTCTTTCAAAACCATTCTCAACACATCACACACCAATAATTAATCACATAGCCTTTTATTACCCCCTTTTCATCATTAAAATTATTCAATATGGAGAAGTCAACCCATCACCAATTTCCATTAATTCCCAACACATACCACGAAGAAATACACAATTATATACACTTAACAAGGGTTTAGAAATTCACTTGCCTCAATCAATCAAGAATTCACTCCGGAACTTGAGTCTTCCCCTTTCGTTGAACTTCCAACTCAAAGCAATTTATTCAAATAAATGACCACAATAAGATTTCAAAACTTATAACACCCATATTACTATGTGATTAGCCTTGACCCAAAAGTTCACCCAATGTACCAAAGAAATTGAGAACTAAATTATCAATACCCTATTGATTCATAATGATACTCCGGGGAAATTTGGCATACTGCCTATAATTATTAAGTAATCAAGAAAACAACAAAATGCATTCTTAGAGAAAATAGCTAATTAATGTCATGTCCATAATTATTAAGTAATCATCATCCAATCATTACTAAGTCACCAATTTTACAATTTGCTCTCCAAATTCTTAAGAAATCGGCTGGCAGCAGTAATACTAGTATGAAACATAATGGTTTCTAATCTAATAAAGTACGTCCTATTTTTCAAGTGGAAATGCAAATTATTTCATAAACCAAAATCTATTACGTATAAAAAGATTTCAAAATTTAAAGTCTTACCCTAATGTAGACATCTGAATGTGGACGCCGATGTCGTAGGATAGTTCTGAACCCTCTTTTTTTCTTTTCCAAAATAAACCATACTAACTTATTTTAATATAAATGGGTCAAGTACTATAGAATATTAAATAAATTATGGACTTAGCGCATTAGTCACAAACTTAATTAATTATTTAAAAATTATCTGTCAATTAAATAACCGTAAATAGTTCAAAAATTCCCAAACACAGTTTATCGACTGATCAGAAATTACTCGAGACAACTATCGAGAGGGGTAAAATGGTAATTTTATAAAACAATTCAAAAATGACCTTCTGGGTCATTACAATTGTTTACTGAATCGTTGAGGTTAAGATTCTTTTCTTAAGAGTAATTCTAAGAAAAAGTAGTGGAGAAAGAGAAACAACTGGAAAATGGGTTAAAGATTAAATTTCACGGAGGCATGAGTTGTGTTAATATAAACCTAAACTATTTTTATAAATAATAGTCAGAGACCAAACCTAATAATTTTTTAAATTCTAGGGCTAAAACTAGTAAGTGTATAGTTAAGGGATTAAAAATGGTAAGTATATAGTTAGGGGACCAAACTTGATAACATTTTGAATAGTTAAAAGACTAAATCAGATAAATGTATAGTTAAGTGATTATTTTAGACCTATTCCAATAGTTTAAGGACCATTTATGACATTTTTCTGTAATTATGAACAATCATAGACAAAGAAAATTTTGTATATAGCTATAAATTTTTTGGTAGAAAATAGTTGAATTATTCAACTACAAATTTTAAGTCGTCACTATTTATCAGCTTACATATTTTATGATAATTTTTTGGTGTCACTAAATCGCAGGTTGATTAAAGACAATAAAATAATTATCACCAATTGTTTATATTATTAGTGACAAAAATAAATGTCACAGTTAAATCTAATTTTTTATAGCTAAAACTTATAATGTTTAACTACAAACTCTAATTTGTCGCTATTGTAACAACATAATTTTTAGACGATTTTGTATTTGTGGCCAAAAATTAATTAATTTTAAGACAATAATTTGTTACAAATTAGATACATCATTAGTGACGAAATAATTTGTCATTGGTAACTTTAAATTCGTGGCTAACAATACTCAATAAATGACGCCAATTTATTTTTTGGTTGAAAATTTTAGTAGACAAAACTTTGCTACGATTGTTTTCTATTTCGTCACTAAAAGTATGTCTCATATATTTAAACACAAAAAGTAATTTTTGTCACTATAAGCGAACAATTAGTGATGATTTTCATGTTGAGGCTAATAATTTCGTAGCTATATATCATATTTGTTGTAGGATAGCATTTTTGGAACAATAAACACACCATTTAAGAAGTTTCCTCAACAGTTTTAGCAAATAACTAAGATAAGGACAGTTATCACACACGTATACAATTCTAAACGCTTAACACATTCTACGAGCCTCAGCTTCAGAAGACTTAAAGGGATGAATAATATGAACAGGTAATAACTTGAGAGAAAATAAGAACGACAACCTGCTATACTCTGAAAAGTAACAGAACCTCACATTTATAAGCCTGACTATAAATGGTAGACAATTTTCAACTAAAATATAAACAAAAGGAGACATGGACTCGATTCAAACATGACACACGAGGCAGTAAGACAATAGAGAGATAAGAGAAATAGAGAAATTAAGCTATTACAATGAGAATGCAACGACATCACGTACGATCTACCATATCAATTGATCTTGAAATTCTTCCTATATGAAAACAACACTAATAACAACAAACTAAGTGAAGAACATCTAATGTCTGAAGACTTATTAGGCATGAGAATGAAAGCAAGACGAGCATACAATTCAAAAGAACATGAAAGTTAAGCTTAAAATTATATCTTGATTCGAACATCTAGTTGAGGCAATACATGAATAACCCGATGATTAGCCAAAAGTTCAAACAACAAAGGAAATAACCCTGAACATTCATATTCAAACCAAATAGATTTTCAACCAAGAGCATAAAAGCTGAGATATAGAGAAAACAAAAATGAAGCAAAGGAAACCCAACAGAAACAAGTTCATCACATAATACTTGGAATCAAAACAAAACGTTAATGAGGGAAGATGAATAACCGTTTTCCTGGGTAGCAAATGGGACACAGAAGATAGCACCGATATGCTTCCACCACTGAAATAAGACTCCGACAAATTTGATGAACGAACAAGAGAATGAAGCCAAGATCGAACTAATTCTCTTCTCTACTTCAAGTTTATTTCATATGTAATTTTGTATATATTTCTAGCTAGACCTTTTCTGTGAACTCTTCTTTCTGTGGATGAGTTTTGACCAACCCTTTACAAAGAAGGGAAAGAGGCTATTTATAAAGGATGAATTAGGTTTTTTTTTTGGGGTGGAGGAGGAAGAAAACCAGATAATAATGAGGGCCAATTTTGATTCTCCTCCGAAATTCCTCTGCAAGGACCGGATTATCCCATCTCGACTCAAAAATCAACAAAATCGGGTAAGGGGAGCGACGAGGTTGATGGCTTGATCAACTCGGGGATCCTTGTGCATTGACGAAGAGCAATCTCGCATGAAAAGGATGAATTTCGCAACCCGCTCTGCTGAAAATCTGTACGAATTATACTATTGAGATATTGGCGAAGACGATACATGACATGTGACTTTCGTGAACTTGTTGTGAATTCGAAACGAGTAAGGCGCAACTATGTTGATGTTGTTTGCTTCATTGTGTATTCTAAAGTCATTTGAATTTGCTGAATTGATGTTGTATCTCTTCATCGTGACGATGTGTACTGATGTCACTGCTTCATTGCTGTTGCGAATGTTCAAATTGCAACACCATGATTGCATAGTTTGGAGATGAACATTGCTAGTGAACGTTGAGCGTCGTTTGGGAACGTTGCTGTTAACGCCGCGGGCTTCTTTATTGTTGGAAGCTTCTGGGTTTCTTTGCTGAAATTGGAGTGGGCCGGGTCGGGGTTTTCTGGAATTAAGAGTAGGGGCTGGCTGAATTTGGGCTGTAATTAATACTAAATTAGGGCTCAAAAATGGTATTTTAATGGGTTGAAGAAATTGGTTAGGTTTGTAATAAAAGGCTAAATTTTGAGTTGAGGATTTGGCCAAATGAATTGAAATTATAGCCAATATTTGTTCAGACATAGCCAATTTGAATTAATTGGTGAATTCGACTAAAATTTAAGCAAGACGAATTAATATAGATTAATTAATGAGCTTCTTAATTTCAACGAAATCGAATAATTAGTTTATAAAATAATTAATTTTGGTACAAACTAATTAACTCAAAATTATAAATATAATTTAAACTAAACTAAATTAGTAGAGTATTTAACTAAAATGTAAAATCCTTTGAGATGATTTTCAAATACTTATAAAATATACTTAATTATATAAAACATGTTTAATATATAAAAATTATAAAAACAACTGAAATTACTTAAAAATAACTTGAAAAATGTTTGATTTTTATAAAGCTAATTATCTTACAACATTTGAAATTAAAGAAACTCGAAAATTAATTTCTATTGAGGAGGGTAAAAATTGGGTGTCAACAACAATCCCTTGTTTGACTTGGATTGATGAAAGAAATTGAGGCAAATGAAATTGACGAATCCAATTTTGACCGACCATATCTTCATCTTTTTAGAAAAAGGATTTGGTATGGACTTTAGGAATTATGACCGAACCCCGGAAATGAGTTTTCTACATATCTCAGGCTATATGAGAATTCAGGCCACATGTAGTTCGATATGCTTGATGTGACACGCGGTTCTGATAGAATTCAGAAGCTATTCTGATATCGTATATGAAGAGACCGGAATGCTCGAGAATAAGATTTGAGGGAGAATGTTGGAATACAACCAATTTTTCAACACTGATCCCGCCTACATATCTTTCGACTAAAGGAATTAGGTTGTTATAAGTTCGGCTCGATCGGTTGAAAAGGAAATCTCTTATGCTAAAATAACCTTCGGTTCTGGAAGAGTGACAAAGTAAGTAGAGTATGAAAAAGACGCTTACAACCTCTTAGCCAGGAATTAGGCGCGCTTCACACCTATAATTAAGAACTTACAAGGACATAATTTCCAAAGCTCTTGGTGTATTGTCACTTGGATTGGAAAATTGCTTTCAGTGAAAACAATTTTTTTCGGATGCGAAACTGAAACCAGAAAAATCCACATGCCTTCGGATAGGAGTGTGGTTTGATTATGGTGGAAGTCGCTCCTCAGCTCATGTCCTAAGAGTTTCATACTCCTCTTCAGACTTTGTCTTAGTTTGCTGCTAAGAAAAAGTTTCACGTTGTGCTACATCCTTTTTGATGTCGTCCACACATGTGGTTTGTTTAAGAATTCATCCTCTTGGATGCTCTCGACAAAGAATGAGATAAAACCCATCAGTATAAAATGTAATTCAAATGGAGAAATAGTGTCTTTTACCGTGTCGGCACTTAGTTGCTCCTTTCAAATACTTGACATCAGCTTCTTTTAGTTAGACGCAGAGCAAATAAAGATTAGACCTCATATTCGCAATACAATTCTTCAATGTACTCTTCTTTTAATATCAAAGTAATAATAAATAGACTTGATGTAATATGTTGATGTTTCTCTTAATGACGTTTTTGCAATGAAGACAATGATGATGACTTTCTTGTAATGGAATGAACATGTTGCCTCACTGCGCAATGATAATGACAATCATTTTCTTGCAATGGAATGAAGTTGGTGCCTCCATGGGAAATGAATATGGTGCCTCACTGGGTAATGAAGATGATTATGAATTTCCGGTGCTTAATGAAAATAATGCCTCACTGGACAATATCGGTGATGCCTCATTGGGAAATGAGATGAAGATGACTTCCTGCTGCTGAATGAAGATAATGCCTCACTGGACAATGCCAATACTGATGACTTTCGTAGATGAAACGAATGCCTCACTAGGCAATGAGATGAAGATGACGCCTCACTGGGCAATGCAGATAATGATGTATTTCTAGTGATGAATGAAGATAATGCCTCACTGGGCAATGAGATGAAGATGACTTTTCAGAGTTGAATGAAGATATTGTCTTACTGGGCAATGTTGGTGATGCCTCACTGGGCAATGATAGTATCTTGCTCGATAATACAACATGAATGAACCTCTGGGTAGTGGTATCATCTCATTCGACAATACAATATAAATGACCCTCTGGGTAGTGGTACCATCTTATTCGACAATACAATATTATCACACTCGATAATACAATATAGATGAATATCCTCCAGATATTTCTAGTTGCTTGAAAATGATAATATTACTTTTCTTTGAGGTTTTCATTTGTTTCATCTTCGAAAAATCGTATGTTCATTGTGGATCTCGCCTTGCTGGGAATTTGGGAAAAATAATGTTACTCACATCCCAAAATGTTTCCCTGGTGTCAAAACGTTAATGATTTTCCTGCATCCACAAAAAAAATCTTAGTTTTAAATGAACTATTCTGTGTCGATGTGTTCGGTTGTCTGCTCCTTGTCTTGCTATCTCCGGTTAATTTCTCCGATCTCCCACTTATTGATAAATAAGACAACATTTTTGTGCAAAATATTTGAAACATATGGATAAAGTCTTTAAGAAAAAAGAAAAAAAAATAGGGTTTCAAAACCTACATTTGAGAAAGGTCACTGTCAAGTGTCATATCACATCAAGCTTAATGAACACATTCAGGGTTGATGTTTCGAAATCTATCAGATAACTTGTTGGAAAGATTATGAAGACTATTGAAGTTTGGGCGATCTGACTCTTGAAATGTCAAAGATTGCTGAGGTTGACTTTTGTCTCACAATGGCGTTGTGGATCACTTGAAGTTACTTCCGAACTCATGATCATGCTAGAGCTATTCAAAGTTTTCTTAAACTTTTGATGAAGCCTGATGAAATTTTTTAGTACATCAGAATTGTTTTTTGTCCTAGTTAAATGTCTTGGCGTATTTCAAATTGTCGATAGATGACTCATGAAATTTTTGAGATTCTCTTAAATTTTTGTCTAAGTTGCAATTCTCAATGTATTTTCAGTCTTGACTTGTTGGGGAGATCTTCTTCTTTAGAATTTTTTAGTCCCTCTAAAAAATTATGTCCTAGTTTCTATTGTAAAAAAATAGAAATCTTACGAGAGATATGACCAAATCGTTGTGGCGCCTACGTATCCCGTTGAGGCAGAAATCAGGTCAAACTTATTTCCCCTATCGAGGATTTAACAAAATAGGGAATTTTGACAAGCAAACGACTGAGGCCAACACGGGCCGCATACGTATCTCATTCTTGAGAATTCAGGATGAACGTAGTTCAAGTACAAAAGAACACATTAAAAGTGTAAAGAGGTGACCGAGGCCAACACATGCCGCCTACATATCTCATTCTTGAGAATTCAGGTCAGACGTAGTTCATTACAAAGGGGAAAACATTCTAAAACATAAACGATTACAAACATATAATAGCGATTACAAGGAAAAGACATAAAAGCAGAGCGAGCCTTCACACATAATATCTCTTGACAACATTTGAGTTGATCGGTCTTGGCCACTCTATGCCATCCATCTCTGATAAGATTAGGGCACCTCCAGATAACACTTTGTGAACCATGTAGGGTCCTTGCCAATTTGTTGCAAATTTCTCTTTGTACTCATTTTGGTGCGGAATGAAGCGTTTGAGAACCAATTGACCAATTTCAAATATCCTGGCTCTAACCCTTTTGTTGAAAGAACGAACCATTCTTTGTTGATACAGTTGACCATGACAAACGACAACCATTATCTTCTTATCAATCTGCTTGCAAACCCAATCAACATTACTCAATTGGGATTCCTTGATGATTATCAATGAAGGTATTTCAACTTCGGCATGTATAACTGCTTTTGTTCCATATACTAACAGGTATGGAGTTCCTCCGATTGACATTCTGACAGTCATTCGGTAACCCAACAAAGCATATAGAAACATCTCATTCCAATCTTTGTGATTGTCAATCATCTTCCTCAGGATCTTCTTGATGTTCTTGTTGGCAGCTTCTACAACTCCATTCATTTAGGGGAGATAGGTGGTTGAGTTTTGATGAGCAATCTTAAATTGTTCACATATCTCTTTCATCAAATGATTGTTGAGATTTGCTCCATTGTTAGTAATGATGGATCCCGGTATCTCAAATATACATATCAAATTGTTGCGGACGAAATCAGCCACAACTTTCTTGGTCACCAATTTATACGAGGCTGCTTCCACCCACTTGGTAAAGTAATCAATGGCAACCAAAATGAATCTGTGTCCGTTAAAAGCGGCTGGCTCTATTGGACCAATGACATCCATGCCCCAAGCTACAAATGGCCAAGGTGAACTCATGGCATTGAGTTCATGAGGCGGTACTTGAATCAAATCCCATGTATTTGACATTTATGACATTTTTGCACAAACTTGCAATAATCATGCTCCATAGTCATCCAAAAATAACTGGCTCGAAGGATTTTCTTCGCCAAGGTGAGCCCATTCATATGAGTACCACAAACTTTAGCGTGTATTTGTTCAAGAAGTTTCGCAGCTTCTGTAGCATCTACGCATCTGAAAAGACCTAAATCTGGAGTTCTCGTGTAAAGGATTTCCCCATTTGAAAATAAATTATTATCCATACGGCATATCAATTTCTTCTGGTTGAACGTTGCATTCTCTGGATAAGTCCCGGTTTCCAAATATCTCTTTATGTCAAAATACCAAGGCAAACCCATTTAGTTCCGCTTCAACATGTGAACAATGAATAGGCTTTTCTTTTACATCTATATCCAATGAATCAATATAACTTGTATCAGGATGTTTGATCATTAAGGCAATGGTGGTAACAACATCAACCAACTCATTCTGTAACCTGGGAGTGTGTCTAAATTCAATCTTGCGGAATCTTTTGCACAACTTTTGTATCAACTGCACATAGGGTGTGATCCTTGGGTTCTTTATGGCCCATTCTCCTTGAACTTGATGAATTAGCAAATTTGAATCTCCAATTACCAGCAACTCATGGACGTTCATATCGATAGCCATTTTCAAACCAAGAATGAAAGCTTCATATTCAACCATGTTATTTGTGCAATTGAAATGAAGTTTAGCTGCCATAGGATAATGTTTACCAGATTCGGATACTAGGACTATTCCAATACAATTTCCTTGATGATTCACTGCTCCGTCAAAGAATACCCTCCAACTAGGGTATACCTAAAAGAGTCTTCTCCCAAAAATGTTATTTCTTCACCAGAGAAGTATGTTTTCAACAGTTCATACTCTTCATCAACTTGATTCTTGGCGAGGTGATTGGCTAAGGCTTGTGCTTTTATCGCCTTTTGAGTCACATACACAATATCAAACTCACTCAAAAGCATTTGTCATTTAGCCAACTTCCTGGTCGGCATCGCTTTTTGAAAAATATACTTCAATGGGTACATCCTGGAAATGAGGTATATGGTATATGAAGTCAAACAATATCTCAACTTCTGAGCAATCCAGATTAAAGCACAACATGTCCTCTCCAAAAGAGTGTAACAAGCCTCATATGGAGTGAATTTTTTGCTCAAGTAGTAGATGGCTCGCTCCTTCTTCCAGTTTCATCATGGTGACCAAGCACACATCCAAATGCATTATCCGAGATAGATAGATACAGTAACAATGGATTTCCTTCTCATGGAGGAACCAATACCGATGGATTGAAAAAGTAATTCTTTATGGCAACAAAAGAAGTTTGACATTCCTCAGTCAACTTGGTTAGCACATCTTTTTTCAACAACTTAATGGGCTCACAAACCATAGTAGATTGAGCTATGAATCGACTAATATAGTTCAATCTTCCCAAGAAACTCATCACCTCTTTCTTAGTCTTCAGAGGAGGTAACTCTTGAATCGCTTTGATATTGGAAGGATCAAGTTCAATGCCATTCTACTAACTTAATACCAACAACTTTCCAGTCGGCACTCCGAAAGCACATTTGGCAGTATTTATTTTCAAATTGTACCGATGCAGGTGATCAAAGAACTTTCTCAAGTGGGTCAAGTGATTCAAACTCTTGTGGGACTTGATGATGCCATCATCTACATATACCTCAATCTCTTTGTGAATCATGTCATGAAAAATAGTTTTCATAGCCCTCATGTAAGTAGAACTGGCATTCTTGATGCCAAAGGGCATAACCCTATAATGATACACTCCCCAAGGCGTGATGAAAGCTGTCTTTTCAACATCTTCTTCATCCATTAGAACCTGGCGATAACCCGCAAAAAAATCCACAAAAGACTATAATTCATGCTTGGCGCAATTATCAATGAGAATATGAATATTTGGTAATGGAAAATTGTCCTTTGGGCTGGCTTTGTTAAGAACCCTATAATCAACACAAATTCTCATATTTCCGTCCTTCTTAGCAACTGGAACAATGTTCTCTAGCTAGGTTGGATATTGCGTCCCTTTTACAACTTTGAACTCTATTTTCTTGGTAATCTATTCCTTGATTTTCAAACTCAGCTCCAGCTTGAACTTCCGAGTTCACTGTTTCACCGGACTAAAATCTTGATTAATCGGCAATTTGTGAGAAACAATGTTTGTACTCAATCTTGGCATATTATTATAAAAACAAGAAAATGTGTCGATATACTCTTTGAGCAAACAAAAAAGATCCTTTCTTTGAGCTTTAGTCAAGTGAACACTAATTCTCACTTCTTTGACACATTCTTCATTTCCTAAATTCACGATTTCTATTTCCTCCAGATTGGCTTATGCTGGTTCTCAAATTATCTAAACTCCTCGATGATATGCTCAGGTGTCTCGATCTCCTCATCATTGTCCTCGCACTTGTTAGGATCTACCTAATTTTGTTCATTCAACTTGTGACATGCCATGATGTTGGCAGATTTTAAATTATTAGTACTGAAATCATAAATAAACATAGTTAGATAAGTAAGTTATAAAGAGATAAGTGAATAGACAAATATTTTGATAAGAGAAGCTTTCATTTAAAATGAAAGGAGTAAAAACTTTGGCTATGACCAAGGGTCAATTTTCCTTTTTAAAATTGGAGAATTTAAAATTTAAATAAGTGAAATTGCATAAACGGAGGGTGTCGTGTATCTTCCGGACTACCACCGATTTTTGAAGCAAACATAAAAATATGTCTTTCTACGAAGATGAGTGGGGAATGAGAAGTGGTGTGAAGGTCCAATTTGTCACTTGTTTCTCTGGTTCAACACCACGAATGCCTGATGTCTCGATCGTCTCGTTGATGATTACATAAACTTCTCTGAAAAGATCCCAGATTCCTTCCCTTAGACCACCATCATTGACATACTCTCGAACTGGAAATGATAGATATAAGTGAGGTATTGGCCTGGCCAACGCCCGATCAGCATTCTTGCTCATCACTTCTTTCTCATCATCTTCCGTTAGGATATATCCTAAACCAAACTTTGACCCTCTAACGGGAATCTGGATAGGCTCGATGATTCCTGGAAAGTACTTCCCCAATCCAAAAACCTGGTTCAAAACCACTTCTGAGCATGACAGTGGCTTTCATCTCATAGACAGAAGGCATAGGGAATTATGGAGCCAAATCATCATCGGTGGCATTCACTAGCTCCACCGTGTAGAAATCACAACCGCTGGAGACCTCATCAATAATCAATGTATACCCATTGGAATGACTTCCCTCACCAAGAACGACCAATTTGTGGTCCTTCCATACAAATTTCATCAGCTGATGGAGGGTAGAAGGCACAACCCCGGCCATATGGATCCATGGTCTCCCAAATAGCAAGTTGTAACTAGTGTTGATATCCATTACCTGAAATTCAACACTAAGCTCTGCAGGCCCACTTGAATCCCCAAATTCACCACTCCCAATGTATCTCTTTGTCCTCTATCAAAAGCCCTTACGTTGACTTGGTTGTGGTGAACCTTTCCCAAGTCAAAATTTAACTATTTGAGAGTAAAAAATGGACAAATATTAAAACTCAACCTGTCATCAATCAAGACACAATTTATAATCTTGTCTCGACACTTAATAGTGACATCTAGAGATTTGTTGTGCATTGCACCTTCAAAGGGTAGCTCTCCATCACAAAAGTTGATGCGGTGCCCCTGAATCACTTAGTTCACCATAGCCGCCAAATTATCACTGTTTTTACCCATAGACACATAAGTGTCGTCTAAAGACTTCATCAGGGCTTGTTTGTGAGCTTTGAGCTCATCAATAAGGCCTACACAGAGATTTGAGCTGGTGTCTTCTCTATATGCTTCACAATTGAATAGTCTTTCGGTTATATTTTTTGCCAGAATTCTTCTGTCTCATCCTTTCTGATTGGCCTTTTTTGTTTGTCCTTCTTGTGCCATCCCTAGGTTAATTTTTCCAGCGTGTAACATCTATCGGATCTGGCCACACCCTGGGTGGCAGCGGTTTCGATCACAAACCTCTTCAAACCACGACTCCGATCACGGTTTCCAGTTGACTTTCTCTCAGGTGACAGGGGCAGGAGAACACTTCACAAAATGCGCTTTGACAGCGAGCGAGATCTTTGAAATTCAATCAGAACAGCACTGGGTGGGTAAGATATAGGATTCTTGTCTGAGTCGCGTGGATCACAAAATGGATCTATGATTTCAAGTCCACTCGTTGATTTCGAGAAAACCGAATCAATTGGCTTTTTTCTCCTGAGCAGGAATTTCTCTTGGCACCAAAGCAAAAACTTTCTCAGGTGTCATAATCACAAATTCCTTTTTCTCTTTTATGCATAATGAGGCTACTACTTTTTCAAGGTCATCAGGACCAGTTGCAACTATCGTCTTTGTCATGCACCACTCATCCTATGTCTCTATCATGTTAATAGTGATGCCTCCATGGTTTGGCAAAGGATAATTATTGACGTTAGGTGCAGCGGTCTGGAGAGTGAACACTTTCTGGTTGATCAAGTCCTGGATAATGTGCTTTAAATTAATAGATTCATCAGTATCATGCCCAACACTATTGGTATGATAGACACACCTTCAATCAACTCTATAAAATCAGGAGCCTGTGTACACTGGCTTAGGCTGAACCGAATGAATAATGCCTGATGCAGTTAATCACCCAAGCAACTTTGTCTGACTTTCAATAATAGGAGTGAAATTTTGAGCAGGTTTCTTCTCAAAACGCGGATGAGGGGGGATCATAATTGCTTTGTTGAGGGGGAGGTACTTGGCGATAGTTTGGAGTATTTTGGTGGGGAGGTTCTTGAAATCTTAGGTATGAATATGTTGAATAATTTGGTTGTGGAGCTTGGTAGTTTGGTTGGGTATTTTGGTAATATGGAGGAGGGGTTTGATAACCGGGAGGAAGAGCTTGGTAATTTGATTGGACGTTTGAACAGTTAGGGGATGGAACTTGATATGTTGGGGGGCATTCCAGTAGTGTGGAGGTGGGGTTTGGTAAATTGAAGGCGGAGTTTGGTAAATATGAAGCAAAGTTTGGAAACTAGGAGGGGTATTTTTGTAATTTGGAGGAGGGGTTGGGTAACAAACCTAACAAATTGGGTACGAGTTTTGTTAAGTTCGGCAGCGACCTTTGTACAGTCAAGATTTCCAGGAGTGTTTCTTTCCCTCAGACGCGTAGGAAATAAAAGATACATCTTGCCTCTTCTTCTTCAATAATCCAGAAGATCCGGCCAAAGCAGCAACGTGGGAAATCTTCCCAGTCCTTAAGCCTTCTTCGAGAATCTCACCTAGCTTTACTATCTCTGCAAATTTTGCTTCAATGATAAACATTATCCTGTCATAGTATTCTGGTTCTTGAATACGCACAAACACTTCAATAATTTATTTTCCCAACATAGGCAATTGGACTCTAGTTGCTTCTTTCCTCCATTTATACGCATACTCACGGTAGCTCTCGGTTGACTTTTGTCTTATATTTTCCAAAGAGTATCGGTTAGGAATGATCTCAACATTATAGGAAAACTGTTCATGAAATCTTTGGCAAGTGCATTCCCACTAGACCATTGCTTCATTTCCTGGGAAGTAAATCATTCCAATACTTCCCCACTTAAGCTTCGGTTAAAGAGCTGCATCAACAAGGCTTCATTCTTACCAACTCCAACGATTTGGTCATAGTAGGTCCTCAAATGAGACAGTGGGTTACCAGTTCCACGTAAAGTATCGAACTTTGTCACCTTGAACCCTTCCGGAAGGTCCAAGTTCGGATGGATGCATAAATCTTCATAATTCAATCCGGCAACTTCGTTCTAGAGTATAATACAACTCCTTCATATCTTTTTTGATCTCTTCCTTCATATTCTGCTTGGACAATTCTTCCTTAGCCCTCCATTCTTTCTCCTGCTCCTCATAATGATCAAGTTTGGAATAATTAGCATAAGGTTCATCTGGATTGGGATTTGAAAGGTAGGTTTTGGATGCAAGGGTCGAGCGATGGGAGGATTTTGAGTATTTTGAGGAGATTGGTATATTTGAGGGAATGCTTGAGGGTTGGTAGTTTGGTTTTGAGAATGGGGGGAAGGCTGAGAATTGTTTATATTTTGGTTTTGAGAGGGAGGGATGGTTGAAGGGTTGGTTCTTTGAGGAGGAGGTAGTGCTTGATAAGAAACAGAGGCATGATGAGGATTTAGGGTAGTTAAGTCGATGGTGGAGGGATTTGGACAGGGTTGGAGGGTGTGTTCTGGACATGTTCCACATTTGAATTTGAAGGCAGAAAGTAGAATGGAGGCCTTCCATTGCCTGGAGTGTTGACAGCGAAAATTCGATTTGGCAAATTTTGCTTTCTCTGCATCTCAACCTTTAGATCTTCAATCTGTTGCATTAGTTGCATACTTAACTCATTTTGTTCAACAGCAAATGACTGAACTACAACAACTTCAGTCAGGCCAACTTCTTCACAATTATCACCCATTGTTTCTTTTCTTTTTAGTGAATTCCGATCAGGGAAGGAATCTTTGGGAGCTTTGGATATCGTAAAGTAAGGATGCTCGGGCATCTTATCAACACAGATCAATTCTAAAAAAACCTGTAAAACAAAAACAACTCAAAGTCAAATCTCTTAGTTTTAGTTTATGACGCATGATGAAAAATATCACATAAAAAGCATATAAATATGTAAGAGTTACTTTGTTTGAGGACATGTTAACCCACGAGTGATGGGAGCTAATTTAAATAAGTAGGAATTTTCTCATTTGATTTTGAGACTAGTGAGTCAAGAAGGTTGACTTGCATCAAGCTAAGGTCTTGTTGTTGTATCTCTCGACATATGTTGATTGAACTCAATATTTCCTTGTAGAATGAAGGGGAAAATAAAAAATTTAAGAAGATAAGGGCCGGGCCTTGAAAGACTGCCTACATATCTCCAAAGGAGAAATTAGGCCCTACGTAGTTCAATCATTATAAGGTTAACTCTGCTTTTTTCACTCATTCATAACTTGACTACAACAAAAATGTAAACATACAATAAAAATTCCTAAAATGTAAATTGTGCCTTTCTCAAGGCTTCTTCTTTCGAAAAGCTAAAGTTCTCTTTTGTCTGCATCTTCAACGATAACATGGGGGATACTTGACCTGAATTCTTCCTTTGTTGATCAGTGAATCCAGTTCATAACAGAATACGACGCATCCCCGATGCCATGATAAGGGCAGGCTTCAATTGCTTCACTTCTAAGGGCAGAGGCCGCTCTAACCTTCTTTTTGGCAGGGGTCAAGATCCCTGCCTCGAACCAACTTAAGCAAAATACCTGATAAGTCTGAGATTTGGACTCATTTGGGGCCTTGTTTACATAGATTTAGTGTCCTCAAATGCTTAATTTGTGCCATAAAGTGATGCTAAAGCCTTGATTTTCAGGTATATGGATTGAGGAGCAAAGCAAAGACACTAACAGGCAAAAAGGAACAAAACAAACTGAAGAGGTGAAGAAGGGCAAGCCTGAGGATCGCCAAAAGCCCTTGGCGTGTCGCCGATTGGCTAATATGACCACCTAAAGTTTAAGTGTGCCAAGCCCTGAGGGAAGAAACCAAGTCGGTGACAAAAAGTAGCAGTTGGCATATCGCTGAGCAGTTCCGTGATGCAAAGAGAGATCGCCCAAAGTTACAGAACTTGAGGATGATGCGTGCCAAGGAAAAAAAGGTGATGTAAGAGATTAATGGGTGGGTCGCCGAGTGGTTCGGAAAGTTTGACTTACTTGGCCAAATGACCCTTAGTAGCTTATTTTTGGCACCTATAAATTAGATTTTGAGAATTTTATTTAGTAGGCTGATTTATGCAGACTTAGGCTAAATTAGTTTAGAATACCTTTCTCTTGAGATTTTCATAGTTTCTTACTAGACTTGAAGGATTTTGGAGATTCAATTTGGAGATTTTGCAAGTGGGTTTTGAATTTTCTGGAAATTGAAGCATTGTAAAGACTAAATTACTCTTACCCAATTGATGGGTAATCATTTTACCCTTTTATGATGTTCGGCTAAAACCCCAATTCTTGCGGTGTGATCATGTGATTATGGGTTTAATTAGTTTATGGGTATTGTTAATTACTAGTTTAAATGCTAAATTAAAGTGAGTTTAATCATTAATTATGGTTTAATTTATGAATTGTAGTTACAAATGCAGTTATATTGTTGTGTTCTTGGCTTTCTCGAGAGAGAGGTTGTAGAACTAAGATTATAGATTAATGATTTGTAGGTATTGGGTTGAGTTGGGTTCAGCTCGAGAGAGTGAATCCTAAACCCAATCCTACCCATCTAGCTCAAGAGAGTGGATTAATTAAGGTGTGGGTTGCTCTTCATTGTCATGCTTGTTGATGTTCAAAAGAAATCACTTGATTTGGGATAGTTGTTCGAGAGAAAGCTATGTACCTTATAGTCTAACATACTCACTGATTTTTAGTTGTTTACTAGTAGTTTCAATTACCCATATATCGAAATTTGCCTATAATCGATCACATCTCGAGAATTCCTCTCCTTATTGTTATTTCAAATTGTTTGTGACTGCTTTGTAGTTGATAATTGCAAACTCAAACCCCCTATCTGACATTCTTGTCACTCCTTTTAACTTGATTCATGTTTTTCTCGATAATTTCTATTGCTATGGCTGATTAGACCACATTTGTACTTCCTAATTGAATTTTGAACACGTACCGCTCTCTATGGGATTTGACCCCAACTATTTGTTGGGTTTTATACTAACTAACAATCGTTTGCACTTACAATTGGATGACGTGTGCTTAAAACATTAATAAAAAATGGTTCCACTACCGGGGAGTGTTGTTGTTTAAAATTCTTTTGGTGAAGTTGAATTGTGATTTTTTTAGTTATAGTTGAATCTACTTATTTTAGTTTTGGTTGTGTTGCTTGTGTTAAACAGAGGAGGAGATGAGCGTTAACGGAGGTAATGGTAGCCAAGTGGGCCACAAAGATGATGTAGGAAATCTCAATGATGTCAATGACCCAAACATCAATGATCCAGTCCAAATGGGTGGTGTTGGGACAATTCGTCTACCTCTGGCTGAAGGAAATGTTGTTTTTCACATTACTAGCACTATGCTTCATCTATTACAACTGAAGGGTTTGTTTGGGGGGGCTAGCTCATGAGGATCCCCATGAGCATATTAGAAACTTTATGGACGTTTGTGGTCCATTCTCATTTAAGAACATATCGCAAGAATCAATCCGTCTTAGGTTGTTCCCATTTTCTTTGATGGGCAAGGCAAACAAGTGGTTGGCTGAGTTGCCAAGAGATTCTATCACTTCGTGGGATGAGCTTACCACTGTATTCCAAGTGATATTCTTTCCCCCCATCGAAGATGATGATGCTTAGGGATAACATCCAAGGTTTCAAACGCTTGGAATGTGAGCCAATCCATGAGACGTGGTTGAGGTTTAAGAAGTTGTTGTTGCAATGCCCAACTCATGGATTGCCCAATATTGTGTTGTTGCAATACTCCTATAGGAGCCTCGATTCGGTGAACAAAGGAGTTACTGATCAACTTGTTCCCGGTGGAATAATGCAACAACCCTATGAAGTAGCTTCTCAACTCCTTAAATGCATGACCAAGATCAATAGGGCATGGTACATTCGTGAGGACCAAGTCTCTCCTCTTAATTTTAGAATAACAAAAGAGAAGATCGAGAAGGATCAAGAGAGAGACTAAAACATGGAAAACATTATGACCCAACTGGATATCTTGGCTAAAAATGTCATGGGTGTTGGTACAAAAAGTGTTAATATTGTGGGTGTTGGTGGAGTGAACCCTGATGAGGCACAATTTGAAGCGTTGTTTAATGATGAAGTGAACTTCCTAGCCAATCAAGGAGGAGGTTATCGTGCAAACTACCCAAGGCCGGGTGGTAATCAATGTTGGAATAGAGATGAGGGCTGGAGTGACCGTGACAGAGATTGGTGTGATCGCAACGCCACTTGAAAGGAAAGAGAAAGGGAGAAGGATAGGTATGTTCCTCCCCATGAGCGTCAAAAGTCCAAGGAGTCTGAGGGTGGCCGTACGGAAGACATGCTCTCACGCATTCTCAACAACGTTGAAGGGTCCGACAAAGTGTTGAAAAAAATGAAATAGGATGTCTCGACTCTCAATTAGACGATGACTTCTCACTGAATCTCTATTAAGCAGCTGGAGACCCAGATGGGTCAAATTTCATCACATTTGAACCCAAGACAACAAGGGGGGAGGGGGGGGGGGGTTTCCTAGTGATACAATGGCAAACCCCAAAAATGAATCTTGAATGGATACTTTCGTCGTGCCGCGACGTTAACTAAGGCATTTATTGGGAGGCAACCCAAGTTTTTAATGCTTTAAGTTTTTATTTTGAATAACAGGTGTTGATTGTGCAGGTTGAAAAGTAAAGTATGTTTGAGAGTGTGAGGTTTGGCGACCAAAAAGTCCAGTCGGCGAGCCCGATTTTTTCCGCCATTTGAACCCCTAAATTGACTAGAGGTCCTGTAAAACTTGGCGAGGTAAATTACCACTCGGTGCATCGCCGAGTGGTTCGGCGTGGTCGACTAACACCACCGAAAGGGCCGCAAACTGAAAGGTTTGAAAAGGCCAAACGGTTTAAAATTTCAAAATCTTTCATATTTTCTCATTTCTAACCCTGTACACTCTCACCCGATCTTAAATTCTCCATACTTTACTATTTCTTTTTCGCTTTTTGTGTTTGATCTCGTGCTCGGAATCGAAATAACTTTGCCGCCTAGCTTTTCAAATTATCAATTGGTATACAGGTTGGTTTTCCGAACCCTGCACCTTTGATTAGTGGTTGAACTCAACTGCTATTGGCAAATATGTGTTGAAATTTGTTGGGTAATTGCTTAAATCGTGTTTTATGTGTCAGATTGCCCGTTGTTGTTTTTGAACTTGTACCTAAATGCTTAAAAAGATGATTTCCCTTGTTTTGTGCGTTAAAATTGACTCTAAATTGTTGAGTTGCAGTTATTGTTTATTGGGTCTAGTAGGGTGAAGTCTGAGTAACCTCGAATTGTGCCAAATGACGTAATTTACCCAATGATGGAGCGGTTGATGTCATTCTTAAGGGCAAAATTCGTCAAATGGATAATTTTGGCCAAATCGAGGGAAGTTTGAGTACCCCAGAGGCATAGGTCGAATGGGTCTGGTTTGAATTGAGTGGTGTGTGTTTTTTATTTTGATTTCAGGGGCTGCGGTCTTGATTTTGGGAAACGGGGTTGAAAATTGGCACGTTGGGCAGTTTGCGAGCTGGGTCGAGCTCGCTGAATGGTTCAGCGGTTAGCATGAGGTCACCGAATGGTTCCTTTGATTGCCCTTTCTGTGCCCCTAACCCCTAAAATGCATTGTAATTTTTGGCGTGCTAGTTTGAGCTATCCAAAAGGCCCTGAACATTGCCGACATGCCTTAATTCCTGAAAATTTTCACGCTGGTTGACACGGCGACTGGTTCGGCGAGTCTTTCTGCAATTTTCTTGAACTATTTCTAACACTTTTTGATGTGTTTTGCAGATATTGCTAGACCAAAGTACTAGGACAAGACATGCCGCCCCACAAGTGGGCGAAAGGGATCATCATAAATGAGGATACAACAGCATCCAAAGCAAAGGCGACCAAGCTTCCTACCACAGATGGGAAGGGTAAAGGAAAGGGCAAGGCCCACGTAGTTGAGTCCCCAAAGATCAGCTCCGAGAGTGAGGGAGTCTACGCGACTCACTTCACCACATCAAAGAGTGAGGGGGAACACCAGGATTCTCAAGCTGTCATCTCTGAGACTTAGAATGACCAGCTTCTATTGGCCCGGAGAGCTGAAATGCGCTCCAAGAGGATGCATGATCCGTCTAGGATCCGGGTGCCTCAGACTACTCCTCCTCCTTAAGTTCTAAATCAAACTGTGGTCCCAGCACAACCTGTACAGGTTTTTCCTCCCCGATCTCTCAATAGACTAAAGGTCGAGGGACTGAGGACTATCATTGAGGAGAAGAGATTGTCCATAGATGGTATGGTGGACAGATATCCAAAGATATGGAGCACCCTGAAGTCCCACAAGTTCCAGCTCTTTACAAAACCCTGGGGTCCCTACATTCCTAATTGGGTCTGGGAGTTCTACTCAGCCTATGGAGCTCTGGTACCACAAGGAAAGAGGAAGGTTGATACCTTCAAACCAGTGGATTATGTAGTTGTCCAGGGGAGAAAGGTAAAATGTGATGGTGACGATAAAAATATTGTATTGGAATGCACTAACAACATCACTGATAACTACCAGAGCATGATTAGGACAACGACTTTAGAGGATAGAAAAGGTTGGTTGTCCCTCTTCTATCTGACAATACTCCTAGGTGGATTGAGGCAGGAGTGCCAATAGAAAATAAAGAGTTCAATGTGGCAGCGAGGTATTGGTTTGTCTTCATTAGTACCACAATTATGCCGTCCCAGAACGAGTCTATCCTCTGCCACACAAAGGTGGAATGTCTTGGATCCATCATTGCAGGGAAGTAAATAAATTTGGGTGCAATTATTAGAGAGGAGATACAACCCAGGGGTAACCCCTAGATGTAACACGGTGTACTCGACGCCGAAGGGGTCTCATACAAGCCCTTAGCATATCATGACATAAGATAAATAGAAATGATGCAGAATTTCAAACTTTTTACAATCGAAGTCTTTTCATAAATTTAAATGGAAGTCTAGACATTGTCTCAATAACCATCTACTACAATTGAGTATCAATAAGGGTCACAGCTGTCACGACCCGAGAGTACCCCCTAGTCGTAACATGGCGTATTCGACCCCGAATGGGTCTTATACGAGCCACATAGTCATTCATTGCATTCAATAATGAAAATAGTGCGGAATAAAAAAACTTATTTACATCCACACATTCAAACTTCATTAAAACAACTTTAAAACACACAGCGGAAGTCTAAGTCTCACATGGCCATCTTAGACACAAATACAAAACATAAGTAGAGACACGGCCCTTTACAATCAAAAGAAGTTTATTAAGTCTACTACAAGAACCTTATCATCAAATTAGAATAGAAAAGTCTTGTCCTCGACATATGAGGACATACCACAATATCTTGGAAGAACTTCAAGTTCCAAGCTTACTATAGAACCCGCTCACGTTCCGAAACCTACACTAGTAGAAAATAGAGAAATATGGAATTAGCACAATTAAGTAC
>JAJOOO010017122.1:0-26921 GCA_029582685.1 Solanum piurae | reverse complement strand
GAAGAAGAAGAAGAAGAAGAAGAAGAAGAAGAAGAAGAAGAAGAAGAAGAAGAAGAAGAAGAAGAAGAAGAAGAAGAAGAAGAGGAAGAAGAAGAGGAAGAAGAATAAGAAGAAGAAGAAGAGGAAGAGGAAGAAGAAGAAGAGGAAGAGGAAGAGGAAGAAGAGGAAGAGGAAGAGGAAGAGGAAGAGGAGGAAGAGGAATAGGAAGAGGAAGAGGAAGAGGAAGAGGAAGAGGAAGAGGAAGAAGAAGAGGAAGAAGAAGAGGAAGAAGAAGACGAAGAAGAAGAAGACGAAGAAGAAGACGAAGAAGAAGAAGAAGAAGAAGAAGAAGAAGAAGAAGAAGAAGCAGCAGCTAGGGTCGAATTCATACATGGATTCAAGATTGTTTTAGGACTTTGATTGAATGTATGTGAAGCTTATTCATCTATCGGTTCTTCCACCCATAGAGTCCCCTAGTTTTCCCCCAATTTTGAAGAAAACCTCAATATAGGCTAGGGTTTCTTCCAAAGTGTGGGTAGTGCTTGAATAGGATTCCAAATTTCCAAATGGTTGGATAGCATTCAATTATGTTTGATTTAACTTTGTTTAGTCATATTATGATGAATTTATGTGATTTATATGATAAACTCTAATCTAAATTGATAAATGTGATAATTGTGGGTTTATGCCATTAGAGGCAAATTTGAAGGTTCTTAGGTGATCTTCCTAATTCAATGTTATGAGTAGTAATTGATCAAGATTAGTAATACTTAGACATGAATTGAACTAGACTATATACTACATAATTGATCTTGACTTTTAAAGATGAAATTGATGATTCTTAATAGATTTTCTAGGATTATCATTATGCATAGAACTTATTCAAGGATAGGAATATGAAATCATGAATTGAATTAGAATTATGAATTTGGGACTTTATGGTGAATTATGGTTAGAATTGCCTATGACTATGGATTATGACTAGAATCACCTAGTAATGAAGTATGTGATTGAAATACCTTGAAATTTAGGTATAATGACAAGATCAAGATAGAAAACTTGAGTATAAGGCTTGTAGTCATGAATGTTGATCACTAAGGTTTTGAGAGGAAAACCAATTTGATGATCTAGATGTGCTAAGGCTTTGAGATTAAAGTCTATATGTGAAATTAGAAGATGAAAGTATAGAATTGTGGTAGGAGGCCTATACCTACCTAATCTACATTACGAGTGCTTAAGTGCACAAAGTCATAGAGCCATTTGAGTTATGCTAGTATCCATGGCTATTGTAGAATTCTAGACATGACATTATGTATGGACATGATATGACATGAAAGGTTCTCTCACATAGAATGATTCTAGGTTGAAAGGTTTGCTCATCTAAAATGAATCTAAGTCTTTGGACTATGAAATGTGATGAGGCTTGTGGTGATTCCCCTAAATGACCTTTAGATGATAGGAATGTGTGGTGAGTTCCCTTATTCCAAATTAGATAGTTATGGGGAGAGTGAGGTGATTACCTCTCATATATGTGTGACTCCCAAGGCAAGAGGTAATTACCCATTAGCCTTTATATTGATCATCGAGGTGATTACATATGATCTTTATGTGTTGATGTGGAAGAGAATACCTACATTACACATTAATAATGATATGGAGGGGAATACCCATATTACCTTAATAATGATATGGAGGTGAATACCTATATCACCTTAATAATGATATGCAGGCGAATACCTATATCACCTTAAAATGAACATGGAGGCGAATACCTACATTACACATTAATAATGATATGGAGGGGAATACCCATATTACCTTAATAATGATACGGAGGTGAATACCTATATCACCTTAATAATGATATGTAGGCGAATACAAAAATCACCTTAAAATGAACATAGAGGCGAATAGCTATGATTCATTGATATGTATGACTAGAGATGAATACCCTTGTCTTTATGATTCATTGATATGTATGACTAGAGGTGAATACCCATTGTATTTATGATTCATTTTTATGTATGACAGAGGTGAATACCCTTGTCTTTATGATTCATTGATATGTATGACTAGAGGTGAATACCCTTGTATTTATGACTCCATGATATGTGTGGCTTGAGGTGACTTCCCTTGTCCTTCATGATGAACTAAACATTTATTCCTTGAGGTTACTCCCCCTTGCATTAATGAATATGAGCATGACTAGTTTGGATAGTAGGTCTAGATACCTCTCCACTTCATTCATAACTAAGAGGTGAATACCCTTCTCTTTATGATGTTAAGAGATGATGAACATGAATGATGAACCTAGGGGTCCAGCTTAGCATGGGTAGGATTTGGGGTCTTTTTTATGCATGACACAAGCTTGCCTTAGGGTGACTCATGAGATATTGGCTCTTATATGATGTATGCTTAGATATGATTGTGCTATAGTTGCCTTCCTTGACATGATATGATTGACTAAGGTGGTAGTTGCTTTGTCTTTATGAAGTAATCTATTGAGTAAGACCATAAGAGGGTGAGTATGACTAAGATGACTTCAAGGCTATGCTTAGTGTGAAGGGTAGTATGGGAGGCCTTTCATGCATTGCACAAGTGTGTCTTAAGGTTACTTAGAAGTATGGTGCCCTTATTGTAGAAAAGATTAAAGACTTAGACCATGTATATAGACTATGACTAAGATAACCAAAAGGGGATACTTGGCTTAGGTAGTATTATGGGATGCTATTCTTGCTTCGCACTTGTATGCTTTTGAGGTTACTTGAGAATGGTTCTATTATGGTATGGGTGACTAAGGGTCAATTATGTTTATACGATATGATGTATCTCCTATGCCCATTAAATATATCTTATGTGACTTGTGTTTATATGATGCTTATATTGGAGACCATGCTATGACTATGATGATTATATTGTGAGTATGTTATTGTCTCTTATGCTTATGTCTTATGTTGACTAACCATTTGAGATGCTCTTGATTTTGTGTTAGCTTTCATACTTAGTATGTTTTGTACTAACACATTTGCCTACATTCTAACCAAATGTAGGGTAGGAGTCTTGAGTTGCCTTGGTGGCTAGGTTTCAAGGATCTATGAGAGTTGAAGACCTTGGTGAGTCCTCATAGATTCGAGGACAACATCCCCTTTACCTTTATGTCATTTCTTGATGTTCTTAGACTATTGTATGGGATGTGTCCCAAGAGTTTATTCTAAAGTTGTATTAGATGGTTTGAGACAAAGAGTATAGAGAAACTTCCGCTTGTTACTTTTATGAAATATGACTTCGATTGTAAAAGTTTCAAATTATTGTGTATTTTCAATTCTATTACCTATGTTATGATGCAAAGGGCTTGTATTAGACCCCTTCGGGGTTGAGTACGCCATGTTACGTCTAAGGGGTACCCCTAGGCTGTGACAATTTTATCGTATAGTTGTTGTTCTTCATTTGTGTTAAAATTCTTGAATTGAAGTTTTAGTCTCGATGACCTTATTAAGATTATCAATGGTCATTTTCTAATATTCGAATGTTAGAAATTTTGTATTGTCACGTACATTAAAAACTTAAAAGATTGTAAAATTCTTACTCTTTATTGAATTTGGTCTTCTACATATTTTAAATTATAATATTTGTTCTTTGATCTAATTAGTTTCTCATTATTATATGGTTTTTATAGATTAGTCAATTATCCCTTTCTCTATTTTTTGGTACATATGCATGCAACGTATAAGATATTCAATTTGATGACCTATTATTTATTTTTAGCAAGTAGAAGCTAGTTTTCCTTGTCCTTCCATGTCATTGTCGATAAACACTACTAATTATTGCATAATAAATTTATCATGTGAAAGATATAAGCCCCTCATATTCTAAAATTTGCATTCCTTGATTATTCTAGAGTCGGTAAATCGTAAAAATATCTCATTAAGTTCTAAAAAAAAAATTAAATTATAATTTAAAAAAACAATGAAAATATTTTGAGATACCTTATTTTGAAAAAAAAATAAGAACAACTAAAGAATTAGGAACAAATCATGTCAGATGTTTTTTATTCTGGAAGGAAACAACAGGAAAGAAATATAGGGAAAAAAATAATTACAGGTAATCTATATCTATATAATAGGAGTGGTAATAGCACCTATACGTGTCAGCACAAAAAAAAATAGACTTTTTAAATAATTAAAAATTATTAATTACATGTAATTAGGTTAAATAATAAATTACTATTTTATTTTTTAAATATTTTTTTAATTTGAACATTTGTGATTCCTTTTTTTTGCGGAAAAATATTTTTAACTATCTTTCCACAACCTCCTTATTTATAGCAAAATAAATATTAATAATAAAATAATAATCATAATAATCTTAATTTATTATTAAATTAACTAAATTCATTTAAATTTTAAAAATAAAATAAAAGGAAAAAAACAACTGACAACATGATTTTGAGTTCAAATTTTTATATTTAAAATGTATAACTTCCCACGTTTTTCTAAGAAGAAAAAAAATTGATTGGATACTTTAAAAAATAATTTAAATTTAAAAGATTGTGATTCTTCTTTTTTGTGGAAAAATAATTTTAACTATCTTTCCACAACCTCCTTATTTATAAATAAATAAATGTGTGTAATAATATATATATATATATATACACACACACAACAACAACAACAACAATATATACAACAACAACAATATACAACAACAACATCAATAATATACACAACAACAACAATAACAACATATACAACAATATGTACAACAACAACAACATATAGAACAATATATACAACAAAAACAACAACAACGACAATATACACAACAACAACAACATATACAACAATATATACAACAACAAAAAACAACAATATATACATCAACAACAATAACAACAACAACAACAACACCACAACCACCACCACCACCACCAACAACAACAACAACAACACCAACACCAACACCAACACCACCACAAACAACAACAACAACAACAATATATATATATATATATATAATACAAGAGGTGATAGTTATACTTTATTTAAATAAAATCTTTAAAATTACAAAAAGAATTTTAAAATAAATGTGGTATAGTTAGATAAATGCCAGCAATTAAAAAAAAGATAAAATTACCACCCATCGTATTAAATCATTTCAATTTTTTTTTAAATTAACAGTATGAAATTCCGTAAATTAAAATGAATTTATAAAGGAAAAAAAACAACATTTTCACTTTGAATATATCTCTAAATTTATCCAATTAATTTTTTTTTTTTAAAAAACCCATCGTGCATCAATAATTTTAAATAAATAAATAGTAAAACTGCCCACTAATTAAAAGAAATGGTTTCTGAATAAATAGTAAAGCTATCCATCACCTATTTATTCTCTATATATATACAATTAATATGTATAGAATTTAACAATTTTTTCGTTGTATTAGTTCATGTCTCCTATTTTTATAGTATCTTATTTTTTGTAAAAAAAAATTCAATTGTGAATTGATCATTAGTGTTTCCCCTTAGCGTTTTCATGCTTATTTTGTATTTCGCGAATGGTTGGTGTGGCCCCCGATGTGACTTTTAGTGATTTGACCCGTCTTATAGTTGAGAATTTATGATGGGTTGACGTTGGTCAACATTTTGAGTTTTAAGCTTCTTATGGGAATTCTGTCAGTTCTATCACGTCTGAAACGTCGAGTTTGAGTAGTAAGGTGGTTGGGAAGGTTACAGAGGCCTTGGGTTGAGTTTTGAGTGTTTGGGTGAGATGTTCAGTTTTAAACATTAAGAGTGGTCCGTGATGGTAATTCCATCATTTGATCTCTTTCCAGAAATCCAATGATTTCATTAAGTCTGGAAAGTAGAATTTAGTGGGGTAGTATGTCTTGTTTATTTTTGTCGGACTCCAAACAATTTTTGAAGGTCCATTAGAGGCATTTTTCCTTGTGTTGAGTTGTTGTTTTTCAGTTTATGGTGCGGGTTAGTTTTGACCTTTGCAATCGCGGTCCTTGGGATCACGATATTGATGTATTTTCTCTGTGGCCTTCATGATCACGAGCCGATGGATCGCGATCGCGATGAACCCTTTGTTTTCTTAGACTTCGCGATGACGGACATGGGGTTTTGCAATCACGATGTGAACCTTTATGCCTTCACGATCGTGAATGTTTGTGGCTCGCGATTGCAATGAACATTTTTCACCTGTACTAACCTAGTTTTGAGCTTTTTTTAAATTTTTTCTCAATTCCACCATTTTCAATCTTTGGGAGCTTTGTGGAGGCTATTCGTGGAAGCATTGTTGTGCAAAATCATGTGGGTAAGCTTTGTTTACCAATTCCTTGTTGATTCCATCAATTCATATCATCTAAAACACTTTGAAATCTTGATTTCAATGTGGATTTAAGGGGGTTTTCCCCTTAAGTTGGAAAATAGGCATTTTCTTGATTTGGAGTCTGTATATTGATTTATTTTAATGGGGTTTACAACCACGAATCCCTATTGACTAGTATAACATGTTTTTCAACTAAAAATTTGATTTCACTCTTTTGGTTTCTGAAGTTATTTTTGGACTATTTTACTCCCGATTTCTAATCCTATCAATATGGGTATCATTGAGCTCCTTTTGATGAACTCTAGTCAAGTGTGAAGTGACTAGTAATATGAGTCTTAGAAGTTGGTAAGCGTTGACCTCATGTTTTAGTTTGTATTGATGCCAATTTGTGATTCTTAGCTTGTGTGGAGGCTTGCGTGATACCTTTAATTGTTGTTGATGTTGTTGATGCTCAGTCGGTCTAACCTACTAAGTACATGTGGATTGTACTCATCCGTAATTATATTGTCCCTTTGATGTAGATCCTAGTCAGGGTGATCCTCGTAGTTTTTGATTGGATCCAATGCTTTCTTCTCTTTCAGAGTTATGATGAGTTATTGCTTTCCAGATTGCCATTGTTCTCTATCTATCATTTAAAGTCTATAACTTTCTTTTTGAAGACTTGAGATGCATTTTAAATTCTAGAAATCTATTAGATGCTCTTTATACTTATGCTATCAGGTTTTTGGAATTTCGTTGTTGTTTCTTATTGGTTATGGCCTAACTTCCCTTTGGAAGTCTTGTATGTCTGAAAGTCTTCGACTTACACACTATTTTTGGGTTCTCGGCATATATGCCATTTTGACCTTCCCTTTTGGATTGTGACAAATATATCGAAGTGTTAGGTTCACCAGTTCCATAAGTTAAAGAGCAGGGTGTCTAGCAGAGTCTTGCGGATCAATACGTAGATGTTTGTACTTATTTTTGAGAGGCTATAAGATACCTAATAGGAGAAATTCCTTTCCTTTGATCCCTCTTGTGTGAATTATTCAAATACAATGTTGCATGCCTCTAATCTATTCTCTCTGCACAGATGGTGAGGACTAGAGCCAGTACTTTAGAGGGCGAGTTCGAACCTACTGATCGAGCCCTAGTTCATGGGTGAGGCAGGGGATGCAGTGGAGTTAGGGGTCGTGGCCAAGAAAGAGAGGCATCACCTGCTCAAGATCGATCTAGGGAGGCATCGTCTGAGCCTATATATGAACATGCTAATGTTATTGAGTAACAGACTAATGAGGGGATCAACTAAGCCTTTTTTGGTTCCAGAAAATTCTCGAATGCTTCAGTTGTTGATCATCAGGTTATTGGCTAGATTGGATATTGCCCCAACTTCTGGTACCCTATAGGTACTGTAGGTTCTCCTATTATAGTATGCGCTATACCACACATTTAGGGGCCTAGCATGGGATTTCAGACTTTTGGTTCCTTTTTCAATACCTTTTTGATACCTCCGAGATTTGCAGTTCCACCGATTTTGGCTAGTACAACCATGTCGGTTGCGGAGTAGAAATGTTTGGAGGGATTTGTTAGATTGGCACCTTCCAGGTTCAACGACACAGCTAGAGAGAAGGCTTATGATTTCTTGACAAGATGCCTGGATAGGTTATTCAACTTAGGTATTTTAGAGGCTCATGGGGTGTCTTACACCTCTTATGAATTTTCAAGAGTGGCCAATGAATACAGAGATTCGTTCTTGCTCGTAGGCCTGTTGTTTCTCAAACTATGGGTTGGGATCCGTTTACAAGGTGTTCCTTGAGAGGTTTGTGTCCTATAGCCTTCGAGATTAGTGCAGGATTGAGTTTGACAGATTGGAGTGGGGCTCCTTAATAGTTTCATGAGTTTTCCCATTATTCCATGTGGAGTATTCCTAGAGAGTTTAAGCGGATCTATAAGTTGGTACAAGGGGTTATCAGTTATCGCTAGGAAGCTACAACTTCACTTGTGCTCTCAGGTGGTACATTCTAGAGTATTATTGACTATTCCAGGATGATTGAAAGTATTTGACGTGCTATATAGGGTAGCGATACCAAGAGGTTCCATCACTAGGGTAAGTTCAGTGGTCATTCATCAAGAGGTAGAGATTATCCAAGTCAGGGCTCATGGGGTTATCATAGTAGACCAGTGCAGAATGCTATTCAGAGTATAGATGGTGTTAGTGGATCAAAATCTAGTCAGACCGGTCATGGTAAGTATAGTGGATCCTCAGGTCAGGAAAGGTGTGTAGACTCTATTAGTTACTCTTAGTAGGGTTCAAGTCCCCGTGGTTTTTTTTTGTTTGTGTGGAGTTTGGGCATAAGGTAAAGGATTTCCCTAGACGCGCTGCTTCTACTCTCTAGTCACGATCACATGCTACTAGTTCTACGCCAAATTCAGTGGCATGAGGTACTTCACAGTGTGCTAGAAGTGGTGCCAAGGGCACCAATGGTGGACCTCAGGGATCTTGAGGCAGTACTCATGGTTGCACTCAGACTAGTGGTGACCGTAAACTGTTATATGCTATAGATAGATATGAGGCTTCAGATGAAGCGATCACATGTATCGTTCCAGTTTGTTATCGTTCTACTATAGTATTATTTGTTCTCGGGTGGACCTATTCATATGTGTCTACTTATTGTACTATCGGTATTGATCATATGTGTGAGTCCTTTGCTCTGCCTATTAGTATCTATACCCTGATAGGCGATTTCTTAGTGGTGGGTTGGGTGTATTGAGGGTATGTTGTGACATTTTTTGATAGTGAAACTGAGGCAAACTTGATTTTTCTCTATATGCTTGATTTTATGCGATATTAGACATGTATTTGTTATCTCCCTTTCACGTGATCCTAGATTGTTATGCTAAGACCATGACCTTAGCTTACCCTAGTTTACCTTGATTGGTGTGGAAGAATGCTCTGAGTTCATATTCGAAGGGAGTGATATCTTTTCTTTGTGCCCGTTTTATGATGGAGAAGAGATGCTTGTATTATTGTCCCATGCACATGATCATACCAAAGATACATCCCCTTTAGATACAACGAGGGTGGTGAAGTGTTCGTGGATGTGTTTCCTATAGACTTATCGGGTGTTCCTCCATACGGTGATATTGACTTTGTGATTGACTTAGAGTGGGCATCATGCCCATTTCCATATCTCCTTACTAGAAGGCTCTGGTGGAGTTGAAGGAATTGAAGGCTTAATTGGAGGACTAATTGCTGAAAGGGTTTATTCGACTTAGTGTATCACAGTGGGGCGCACTGGTCTTATTTTTGAAGAAAAATGATAGTAGTATAAAGATATATATTGATTATCAACAACTGAACAAGGCTTGAAGATTAAGTATCTTCTTCCCCACATCAATGATTTGTTGGACCAGCTTCAGGGTGTATCAGAGTACTTAAAAATTGACTTGAGGTCGTGCTATCAACAGTTGAGATTTTGGGATTCTGATACTCGAATGACCGCCTTCAAGACTCATATTGGGCATAATGAGTTTGTGTTCATGTCTTTTGGACTAACTAATGCCCCGTCTGCTTTTATGGAGTTAAAGAACTGAGTATGTCGGCTTTCTTTGGATTTTTTGTGATTAATTTTATTGATGGTATCTTTGTTTACTCCAATAATGAGGCCAATTATGTTCGTCACTTGAGGACCGTACTTCATAGATTGGAGGAGAAGTTGTATGTAAAATTCTCCAAGTGCAAATTTTGGCTTGAGTCCATGGCTTTCTTATGTCATGTGATGAGCAAGGAAAGTATTATGGTTGATCCAGTTAAGCTTGCGGAAGTTCGTGATTGGGTGAGACCTACTTACTCTACTGAGATTTGGAGTTTCATCGGGTTAGCCGGCCATTATAATTGGTTGGTTTAGAGTTTCTCTTCCATCACAACCCCATTGACTAAGTTGACTCAAAAGACTAGTGTTTTAGTGTACCGATGAGTGTGAGGCAATCTTTCAAATGTGTCATGACCCAAGGTAGACCCTAGGTGTTACATGGTGTATAGGACCCCAAGAAGCCCTACACAAGACACTTAGCACACATCATACAAGAATATAGAAATTCAAGTGAATTTAAAAGATAATTTCAAATCATTAGAGTTTTACAAAAGCAAAGTGGAAGTCTAACAATGTCTCAAAGACAGCTAATACAAAGAGTGGCCAGGACGTAACCCATACGTGTCATACAATCTGAAAGTGAAGACATAAGAAATAAAAGATCGGTCCTCAAAACATGAGGACTCACGAATCTTCAAACTTCTACTATGAGATCCCTAGCTATGGAAGTGTAAATCTCGAGGGTCGAACCCTACATTGTCAGGAATGTAGGCAAGAGTATGCGTTAGTACTAGAATGTACCAAGTATGATAGCAATGCATAAAACATATGAAAACTTGTTAAAAAGAGCTTTTCGTGACATGCAATGACCAAGCTAAAACACAAGGAAAAGGTTTAGAAAAATAAGTCATAACACATGGTCAATGCTAGCTAACATCTTTAAAAACCTTTGTGAGATACTTTAAAAGTAACCTTAGTTCATTATTGTGAGGGATTTACCTACAACCGACACATAAGACTATGTGAGCTATTAATATGGAATCCAATGTCTACCTCACACCGAAAAGAGATGTTCTCACTTGCCAAGGTAAAAACCATGAATTTGTAGCTTACGTGGATCCACTAGCTAATGTCTATCTAGATAACATATGATTATTCATAGTTTATGGGACATGGGTAATCGCCACTTGTCCACTCGGTGCTAAGCATAAATCCCACGGAAATATGGACTATTCCTAACTTTCCTTATCATTCATAAGACATGGGTAATCAACACTTGTCTTAGCATTGGAGGTCATGGGTGATCGCCTCTTGCCTTATTATTAAAATAGCTCCTTAACTTTGATTCATTTTAGGTGAGAAGACCTTTCAACCTTAGAATTCTTTATGTGTGAGAAAACCTTTCACATTCATGTGTTGAGTAATTATGTGAGAAATCATTCCATAACAATAAGCAACAACAACAATATTTACGCTTTACTCTCAAGCAACTTACATCATTTTTCATCAATTACATAAAAACATGCATATTTCGATAATTCACCTTTCATGGTTAAAAACCCACTTTGAATCATCAAGATCTAGAAAAGATGGATTAAGCATGGGTTCATGGGGATTTATCTAAAAACATGGAATTTATCTCAATTCATGCATAATAGTTCATAAAACAATCAAATAATTCAACATTGAAGGGAACCCATGACATAGACTTCAATTGGGGATTCCTAACTTCAAAATTGAGAAATTTGGGAACTCTATGGAGGAAAGGGCTCCATAGATGAAGACAACCATACATCAATGCTAAAATCTTGACTTCAATAGAGGAATTGGAGACTTGACTTGAAATGGTAACTTCTTCCTTCAACTTCTAGTGAGAGAAATATTAGAGAGGAAAACTTGTTCTTCTTTTGTGAATTTGAGAGAATTACTTGAATTAGGAAATGATAGGGTCAAAAACGTTTATATAGGGCTTCTAGTAGAGGGTAACATGACATAGTATTGAGCTAGTATATTTAGGAAAGACCCAAAAGCCTCATAAAAAAAACTGCCGACACCCATCGATGACCCGATCTACAGTCCATTGGTCAGACCATAGACTGTACCAGTTGGTCGTTGTTTGGGTTCAATAAATTTAAAAATGGGACTCCTAACGATGGACCCATGTACAGTGTGTGGGTCCACCTACAAACCGTACATGCCCCATCGTGGGTCTCACTTTTGACTCTGTAATTTCTCTAAGTCTGGGACTCACCTACGAAACCTACCTATGACTCGTACAATGAACAATGGGCCGTCCTGGTGAACCGTAGGGAAGTTCTTGAACTTGATAAATTTTAGGGACCCAGGCTGGCCAACCACGAGTAAGACTTACGATCCAATGTCAGTCCACGGGTTGTGGGTGGCTCAGGGGGGAGTGACTCCAGATCATGAAAAAGCTACAGTTCTACCTTTTTGAATCCAAGGTGTTATAAAATTCTTAAGGATTTATTGACTTCAGCACCTATCTTAGCATTACTTGAGGAGGGTGTGGCATTCATGGTATTCTGTAATGCTTCGAGTGTTGGTCTAGGTGGTGTGTTAATGCAAAAGGGAAGAGTTGTAGCCTATGCTTCTCGATAGCTCAAGGTATATGAGAAAACTACCCTACTCATTATTTGGAGTTAGCAGTAGTGGTCCTTGTTTAAAAGTAATGGAGGCACTATATCTATGGTGTGATTGTAGCCTGGAGTATCTCTTTTCTAAGCCAAATCTTAATATGAGGCAACGTAGATGGTTGGAATTGTTGAAGGACTATGACATCACCATTCTTTATCATCCGAGCAAGGAAAATGTGGTAGTAGATACTTTGAGTCAGAAGACACCTATTATGGGTAGTGTAGCCTTTCTTAAGGCGAAGGAGAGGCATTTGGCTTTAGAGTTTCATTCGTTGGCTAAAAAGTTGGTTCGACTTGATATTTCTGCACCTCATTGTGTTTTAGCCTTCATCAAGGCTAGGTCTACGTTGATGGATCGGATTCGTGCTCTCCAATTTGAGGATGAGAAGTTGAGAGTGATTCAGAACAAAGTGTTAAAAGGTGAAGCTAAGTTGGTGTCTCTTGATCCCGAGGAAAATTTAAGGATTTTTGGTAGTATTTGTCTTCCTAGAGTTGGTGGTTTGGTGCGTGTGACATTGGAGGATGCTCATTATATTAAATACTATATTCACCCTAGGGCGTCTTTGATTCGAAGCAACACTATTGGTGGTGTCATATGAAGAGTGGGATTGAGGACTTTGTGGCCAAGTGTTTGAATTGTAATCAAGTGATGGACGAGCATCAAAGACAGGGTGGTATCATGCAAAGGATTCCCATCCTTGAGTGGAAGCGGAAGTTCATTACTATGGATTTTGTGACTGGATTATTCTTCACTTTAGGTAAATTTGATTCTCTTTGGGTTATTGTGGATTGGTTGACCAAGTCAACTCATTTCATTCTGGTGAATACTAACTATAATGCGGAGTAGGTTGTTAGAATCTACAATGGTGAGATTGTTTGGTTGCACCGAGTGCCCATTTCTATTGTGTCTGATAAAGGTGCATAGTTCAACTCTCATTTATGGAGTTCTCTGTAGGAGCAGATGGGTACCAAGCTTGAGTTGAATACCTCTTTCCATCCTCATGCTGATGGTCTGTATGAGCAAACTATTCAGGTGCTTGAGGATATTATCTAGGCTTGTGTCATGGACTTTGGTGTTCATTGGGACAAATCCCTACCTCTTGCAAAGTTTGGCCAAACCCATCAGCGGCTCCCTTAAGTTGGCACTAAGTTTTACTTAAACACCTTAACTGGACGATGATCATTTTAAACACCTCATGTAGGGAGTTGTTGTATCATTTTGACACATTTTGCTGACATGTCAAAGTGAGTGTTATACAGTCAGCAATAGAGCGTGAAAGGCTCAATTTAGCTATTTTATTTTATTTTCTCTTCTTCTTCTTCTACATTTTTCTAGTCACCACCTCCCACTTTTTTTTGAAGCTTAAATTCCTTAAATTGGGGTCGATTTTCTTTATTCAAATCTTTTTCAAGTCATTTTTCTTCTTTCATTGTTGTATTACTTTTCTACATCTACAATAACCTCCCTCCACCTATATTGTCGGAAAAATGAATACCAACATTACTATTTCATATTTATTCCCTCTTTCTTTCTTCATCTCCCTCTTTTCTTCCCACAAACCAACACTAAAAAGAAAGAAATAAGGATATACATGAAAAATAGTAAAAAGAAGAACTAATGTAAAAAAAATTACAAACGAGATTTTGAGTGTAATGAAAATAGATAATTTTTTATAGAAAAGGAGGGTAAGGTACCATCACCGCTCTCCACCTTTTTCGTTAGAAAAATAGATACCAACACTCATATTTTATATTGTTTTGTTTCTTTCTCTCCATCCTTCCTCCTCCTCTCATTTTCTTTCAAAACAATACCAAAATAGAAAGAAAAAACAAGATCTAAAACAATTAAAAAAAACACGACTACTATTGGGGCAACAAGGAGGAGGTTAAATTGATTTTTATTTTAATTATTAAATAGATTTTAAAATATTTTTTAACTTAAAATGAAACATTTAATTATTTAATTGGTTGTTTGTCACGTCATCAACGAGTGTATTACACTCTCTTTCAGCTATTTGCTTATTGTAAGATAGATGTCAAATTATATAGTGGGACCCTACATAAGGTGTCTAAAATGAACATCATCCAGTTGAGGTGTCTAAGTAAAACTTGATACCAACTTTAGGGGGCCACCGAGGGATTTAGCCTGCGAAGTTTTCCTATAACAACAGTTAACATTCCAACATTCAGATGGCACTGTTAAGGATATATATGGGATGAGGTGTAGATCTCCCATTGGTTGGTTCGATTCATTTGGGGTACGACCTTGGGGCATTGATTTGTTGAGAGACTCCAGGGATAAAGTGAAGTTTATTCAACAATGCCTTGTCAGCGCATAAAGTAGGCATAAGAGCTATGAAAATAGACGTGTCTTTTGCTATTGGTGAGTAGGTTTTGCTTCAGGTGTCATCCACCAAGGGTGTGATGAGGTTTGGAAAGAAAGGAAAGCCCGGTCTGTGGCTCTTTAGATTTTTTGAGATTTTGGGGAAGTGCGGAGAGGTATCCTATAGGTTGACTTGCCTCTAAGCCTTTCAACGGTCCACCCCGTATTTCATGTATGCTTAATAAATACCGCCATGATTATTCTCGTGTGATTCTGTGGGACTCAGTTTCTTGGATCAAAATCTATCCTTTGAGGAGGAGCCAATATGCATCTTGGATAGGCAGACTACGCAATTGAGATTGAAACATATTGACTGAGTTGAGGTGTAGTGGAGACACTAACCTATTGAGGAAGTGACATGGGATGTGGAGTCCAACATGCTTCGTATATACCCCAGTTTTCACCTCTTTAGGTTTGTTATTTTGCTTTTCATTCGATGACAAACACTTGTTCTAGTGTTGGATAGTGTAATGTCTCATTTGTTTTTGTAAATTTGTTTTTAATTGTGAACTAACCATTTTTTCCTCCCCAATAGCATTTTATGCTTAGTTTGTGTTTCGGGAATGGTTGGTGTGGTTCCCGTGTATTTTTGGTGATTTGACCCCTCTTGAATTGAGAATTTATGATAGGGTTTACTTCGGTTAATAGTATAAGTTCCGATCATCGTATGGGAATTCTATCAGTTCCATCACATCTGAAACGTTGAGTTTGAGCTAGTAAGGGGATTTTAAGGTTTTTGAGGCCTTAGGTTGAGTTTTGAGCATTTGGGTGAGATGTTGAGTTTTAAGCCTTAAGTCTGGTCAAAGAGGGTAATTTCATCATTTTACCTCCTTTTAGAATTTTTGTGATTCTATTGAGTCTGAAATGTAATATTTTGTAGGGTAGCATGTCCAATTTAATTTTATCAGACTCCGAATGATTTCCAAGGGTCCATTCGAAGGCATTTTTCTTTGTGTTGAGTTGCTAATTTTTAGTTTCTGGGAAAGTCATTTTTCTCTTCGTGACTGTGGTCCTTGGGCTCTCGATTGTGATGTATCTTCTCTCTGGCCTTTGCGATCACGATCCATCGTCTCGTGATTGCTTTAAAACCTTTGTTTTCTGAGCCTTCGAGATTACAGGCATGGGATCTCGCGATTGTGATTTGAACCTTTGTGCCTTCGGGATCGCGAGAGTTATTGGCTCGCAATCGCTATGAATAATTTTTACCTGGATTGAACTTAAATTTAGGATACTTCCCATTTTTCTCAATTCCACCATTTTAAATCTTTGGGAGCTTCGAGGAGGCTATTCTTATGCAAATTAGTGTGGGGTAAGCTTTCTTTATCATCAAAAACACTGGTAAATCTTGATTTCAATGTGGGCTTTTTTTTGGGGAGGGGGGGTGGGGTTCCCCTAAGTTGGAAAATTTGTATTTGATTTTCTTGATTTGAAGCTTGTTTCATGATCAATTTTATGGGTTTTTCAATCGGGAATCTCTCTTGACTAGTAGAACATGTTTTTCAATTGAAAATTGTATTTTACCCTTTTAATTTCTTAAGGGATTTTTTTGACTTTATAACCCCTGGTTTGTAATCCAATGAATATGGGTATCATTGTTCTCCTTTTGATGAACTCTATTCATTCTTGATAGTTGAGGATTATTTTTGGTGATTGGGTGGTTGAGGAAGTGCTTCGAGTGAAGTTTTGACCTACGAGATATGTTTGGCTATCCATCTTTTACACTTAGATGAGCAGTTAACCATTCTTAGGAATCCAACTGTGAAATGAGAAGTAGTATGAATCTTAGAAGTTGGTAAGCGTGGACCTCCTAGGTTAGTTCATAATGATGCCTATTCGTGATGCTTAGCCTGTGCGGAGGCTAGTGTGATACATTTAGTTATTGTTGATGCTCATTCGGTCAAACCTACTGAGTACATGTGGATTGTGCTCACCCCTACTTTTGTTATCCCTTTGATGCATATCCTAGTCAGGTTGATACTCGTAAGGGTTGATTGGATCCATCGGTTTCTTATCTTTTGAGTTGTGTTGTTCTTTATCGCCATTGGTCTCCATCTATACTTTAAAGTCTTTAACTTTGTTTTTGAAAACTTGAAATGTATTTTAGATTCTAGAAATATAGTAGATGCTCTTTATACTTATGCTATCCTGTTTGGGGAGTCGAGACGAGCCGACTTCACTGTGTATCAACTTGATTGGCCAGCCAGATACATATACTGAGACAATACCATTTTGGTCTCCTCTGGTAACCTGGACCAAGTTTATGAGGCCTTCTTGGCTAGGTTCACTCCTCTAAGCGTTAGAGATCACGGTAGGGATAAGTTCTCTAGGTTGGAGTAGGGTTCTATGTCTGAGTATGAGGCGAGATTTCATTATCTCTCCCATCATTCCACCATAATTCTACCTACTAAGGAGGAGAGGGTTAGCTGTTTTGTTCGTGGGTTGAGACATCAGTTGCAGATTGAGGCTCAATCTATGGTCTCATTGGGTTGCTCCTTTCTAGATGTTGTATATGAATCCCACACTACTGAGAAACTCCATCGTGAGGCCTAAGGGGGTAGCGAAGAGAGATCTAGATATGAGAGTAGAAATAGTAGGGCCCGTTCCAGGCCTACAAATTTATATGATAAGGCTAGACAACTATTTCAACAAGGTCAACCTAGTCAGCCTGTTTAGGCCTCATTATGGGGTTTACAAGGTGATCGATATAGTCAGAGTCTGGTTGGCTCTAGCCAAAGTCATGGGTCCCAGGCTAGTGCTTCAGGCCATGGTGGTCGTTCTTCTAGGAGTAGATCAATATCGGGTTGATTAGACTGTGGTGAGTTAGGTCACTAGGCTAGAGATTACCATTTATGTGGATAGATTGCTCCAGTTCCATAACTAGCTCCATCAGCATCACCTCTAGCTAGAAATCGAGGTTAGGGTGAGGACCATCGCAGTGGATAGTAGGCTATTCGGGGTCGTCCCCTGGGTGGCAAGTTGGCGGTAGGACTGATGGCCAGGGTATAGGTAGACCAGAACATTTCTATACAGCTCCAGCGAAGGTAGATGCTGAGGTATCAGATTATGTGATCACATGTATGATTCTTTTATGCCATCAACCCAGCTTGGCTTTATTTGATCTAGGCTCTGCCGATTATTATGTGTCTATTTCTAATGATTCTTGTATGGGTGTAAAGTCTAAGACTATGACAGTGTCGTTGCATGTATCGAACACCGTGAATGAGTCTTTAGTACTGGATCATGTGCTTTGATCTTGCTTAGATACTATGCAGAGGCCGAACTCCCGAGCTGAGCTTATATTGTTAGATATGCTTGATTTTGATTTGATTTTCGGTATAGACTGGTTATCTTACTACTATGCAATTTTAGATTGTTTCTCTAAGACTGTTACCTTAGCCATGCATGGTGTTCCCCTGGTGGTGTGGCAGGTCCCCTTTAGTAGTACACTAGTTGGAGTTATCTTTTTTATTCAAGCTCGGGAGCTAGTGGCTAGCAGGTGTTTGTCTTAATTGGCCTATATGAGTCATGTTAGTACGGAGGTCCCTCTATTTGGGTCCATTCCAGTAGTCCATGATATTGTAGATTTGTTTCTTACCAACCTATTTAGCATACCCCTAAAGGGTGATATTGATTTTTCTATTATGCAGGCTATTTCTATTCCGCCATCTCAAATGGCTCCTTAGAGCTCAAGGAGCTCCATGTTAAGATTCAGAATCTCTTGGCTAAGGGGTTCATTAGGCCTAGTATGTCTCCTTGGGGCACTCCTATTTTGTTTGTGAAGAAAAAGGTCGGTACAATACACATGTGTATTGATAATAGGGAGTTGAATAAGGTGACAGTGAAAAAACGCTACCCCATGACTAGGATTGACGATCTATTTGACAACCTTCAGGTTGCCACAGTTTTTTCAAAGATTTATTTGAGGTCTAGTTAGTATTAGCTGAGGATTAGGGAACTGGACATCCCTACGACTGCATTTAGGACTCGATATGGCTAACATGAGTTCCTAGTGGTGTCTTTAGGGTTTACTAATTCCCCTGCTATCTTCATTGACTCTATGACACATGTGTTCAGGCTGTATCATTATGTGTTCATCATTGTGCTCATAAATGATATTCTAGTATACTCGTGGAGCACGAGTGATCATGAGCAACACTGATAAACGCTGAACCACACTGATGAGTCCGAAATTTGGAATCATTTAGGGATTTATTTGGATAGATTTAGTGTCCCCAAATGCTTATTTTGTGCCAATAACTGATTTAAAATCCTTGATTTCCAGGTATTTGGATTGAAGAACAAAAATAGGACACTAATTTGTTAAAATGAACGAAGAGAGCCTGGTGATCGCCAAGTCCATTTGGTGAGTCGTCGAATGGCCATTACCTCACCTAAAGTTCTAGTGTGCCAAGACCTGAAGGAGAAAATCAAGTTAACGAGAGAAAGGAGCAGTCGGCGGATCACCGATTGGTTCCGTGATGCAGTGTTAGATCGGCCAAAGTTACAGACCTTGAGGATGCTGAAGGCCAAAGCAAGAAGGCGATGGAATGGGTCAAAGGAAGGATTGTCGTGCCCGACTTACTGCACTGAATGGTCATTTGCAGCACATTTTTGGCGAGTATAAATACATTTTTAAAATAGCTATCTAGTATTAAATTTTATTCTAAACATTCATTAGAGTAATTTTTAGTTTGAACTCTGTGTTTTGAGACAAGTTTTCCTTAGCTTTGAAGAATTGAAGATTCCATTTTGGAGAAATTAGACGTGGGTCTTTTAGATTCTTCAATTTAGACCTTTGTAAAGACGAAATCAGTCTTACCCAGTTGATGGAAACACAATTTGGTAACGATTTTTATCTTTTTATGATGTCTAGCTAAAACTCCAATTCTTAGGGTGTGATTATGTGATTATGGGCTGATTTAGTATGGGTATTGCTAATTGTTAGTTTAAATGCTGTTTAGAAGTGATTTCAATATGTAATTGTGGTTCAATTTAAAGAATTGTAGTTGCAAATACAGTTCTACCTTCGTGTTTTTGGCTTGCTCGAGAGAGAGGTTTTAAAACCAAGATTACTAAATTGATGGTCTGTGGGTATTGGGTTGTCATGGGTTTAGCTCGAGAGAGAGTGAATCCTAAACCCCTTTCCACACATTCAGCTCGAGAGAGTGAATGGACTAAAGCGTAGGTTGTTCTTATTTGCATGCTTGTCGATGTTCGAGAGAAATCAACTTGATTCAGGGTAAATTGTTCGAGAGAAAGTTTACCTCCTGTATAGTCTAGCTTATTCATTAATTTACAGCTAGTTTCTAACAGTTGCAATTATCCATTTGTCTACATTAGCCTATAATCGAATAACATCCCAAGAATCCATCTCATTATTGTCATCTTCGTATTATTTGTTGTTGTTGTAGCTGATAGTTAAAACCAAAACCTCTTTATTTACTTTTGTCACCCCTTAATTTGAATTATGTTTTTATTCGTTAATGTCTATTCCTATGGCTGCTATGAACATAATTGTACTTTCCTATTGAATCTTAAATACGTACCACTCCCTGTGGGATTCGACCCCAACTCATTTAGTTGGGTTATATACTGACTAACGATCGTTGACTCTTAGAACTGGCTTAAGTGTCTTTGATAGAGTTATTCAATCAAAATGGCACTGCTGTCGGGGAGTGGTGTTGGTTAAGATTCTTTAGTTAAGTTGAATTTTGTTCTTGTTAGTTATAGTTGGATCTACTTATTTTTAGTGTTGGTTTTCATGTTGCTTGTTTAGAACAGAAGGAAGGAGCATGTCTTGTAGCAACAATGACCAAATGGATCACTCTCCTTTGAGAATGATGATTCTTAGGGATAACATCCTAATTTTCAGGCAAATGGAGGGTGAGTCAATCCATGAATTGTGGCGAAGATTTAAGTCACTATTGTTGCAATGCTCAACTCATGGAATCTCAGATAACATGCTACTTGACTGCTTCTATAGAGGTCTTGGTCCGGAGAACACAGTAGTGGCTGACCAAATTTCTCCAGGTGGTCTCAGATGACTACCATATGCAATAGCAGCCCAGCACCTTCATCATATGGCCAAGACCAACAAAGACACTGAGAAAGACCAGATTTTGGCCACACTGTTGACTCAGCTGGATCTCGTGGACAAGAAGATTATGGAATTTGAAGAACCAGACAAAAAGAAAGATCGGTACATTCCCCCTCACGGGTGAATGAAGTCCAAGGAACATGACGGTGGAAAAATAGAAAAGATACTCTCTCTCTCATTCTCCACAGAGTCGAAGAACACGACAAAGTGTTGAATGAGAAAAAAGAGAATCTCTCACTGCAAAATTAGATGAATGTTTTCCATTCCATATCTATTCAGCTCCTGGAGACCCAAGTGGGCCATGTGTTGTCTCGTCTCTACCCAATGAATCAAAATTGAGTGGGGAATTGCATCGTGCCACGACGTTAACTAAGGTGCTTCTTAGGAGGCAATCCAAGATTCTATTGCTTTAGTTTTTGTTTTAAAAATAATTGTGTGTTGATTTTGCAGGTTGAAGTGTAAGATATGTTTGAAAAGTGCAGATTGGCGAGCGAAATGCCTAGTGGGAGACTCATCGAAGAGATCGGTGAGCCCGACTTGGACTGCTGTTGGATTCAAGAAATCTTAAGGGTGGAGTCTATAAAACTCAGTGAACCCAGGAGCAAATCAGCGAGTCGCTGAACGGTCGGTGATCGCGACTTAATCCATCGTTTGGACCCCAACATTAACTAGAGGTCCTGTAAAACTCAACGAGGTAAGTTCCCACTTGGCATATCGTCAAGTGGGTCGGTGAGCAAAACTTATGTCTCTGAATAGGTGAGAACTGGATGGTTTTAAAGGTCAAAAGTTCAAAAGTTTCAAAATCTTCCACATTCCCTCACTTTTCAACTTTTCAACTTTCAAACTCACATCCACACTATATTTTCCCGTATTTTTGTGTTTTATCGTGTATTAGTCGTCGATTCTATGTTTGGAGTGGATATCAATGCCGCCTAGCTTTACAACATATATATTAGGCATAAAAGGTTGGCTTTTCTGAACCCCGAACTCGTAATTAGTAATTTTTACTCATTTGCAATTGTTTGATCTTAATAAAGTGTGTTGGGCCTCTCTGATCGTAATTGTGTGTTTGTATGCTAGTTTTTAAATTTGAATATCGTGCCTATAATGCTTTTATTATTAATTTCCCAATTTTTTGTGCTTAAAATTGGTCTAAATCTTGTTGGGTTGTATTTTGTTGTTGTTGGTTCTAGTCAAGTGAAGTCTAAGTAATCCACATTTGTGCCAAATGGCGTACTTTGCCCAATGATGGAGCGGTTGACGTCATTCTTAAGGACAAAAGTCATCAAATGGCCAAATTTGGCCAAATCGGGAGAAGTCTGAGTATCCCGGGGGCATGGGTGTAATGGGTTTAAGTCTAATTAAATAAGTGAATGTTTTGATTGATAATATTACTCTTTGTCCTTTAGAAGAAGGCTGAGTGTCTCCCTGCAAAACATCTTCTTCTAATCCCTTATAGAAGTCTGCTCTCAAATGTGTTTGATGGAGCCTATAAAATAGTAATCGAGAAGATTCTATCATTGTATATCCATCTACCAAGAATTGTTGAAATAATCTTTTAGCCGATACAATTGTTGGTACTTCATTCTTCCTTTCTTGAATTTTGTTTGAAAAGTATTCAAGAGAGCTAACATATTTCCTTCCATCAGATGATTCATCGATTCCATTTAAAGGAATATCTTCTCTATATCCATCTTCACCAAATGTAAAAAGTAATGGATATTGCAAACCTAAGTATGCTGCATTCAATTGACTTATTCTCTTAGGTTGTCCAGAATGACTTTCAATTATTATATCTCTGTCAGAACTGGTTGGTTCAAAATCACCAACCACCAAAGCTGCTACCTCAGAAACTGTTGGCAAATTGTACCTTCTTCCATTTGATCCTCTTTTTCCTGTCAGTCTTAATTTAACATCAGCACTTTAATCAATTTGAAATCTATCTCTTACCATCCGAAAAGATTTTATAAGCACATTGTGTTGATCTATCATTTCCTTGAGATCATTAACAATTTGAGCATGAATTTGACTGTTGCTTTCACTACGACTAAAAAAGAAATAGTTATATAGATAATAGTGACTAATAATTACAATTATATTAAACGTTGTAAAATTTATATATACTATAAATACTTACTTGATAACATTAATTCTATTTTGCACCTCATTTTCTGTATCATATATATACAATTGTGCAAATTTTGGAGTAGATCCCTTGGTAGGTAATAAGCTTCCAATTTTATGATAATTCTGGCCAGATAATCTGAATGTTCTTGGCCCTTTTGTTTGATTGACAGATGCATCAATTTTTCCTCCCATTGATGTAAATGAAAACATAGAATTATAATTTCTTATATTCTCTCTGAAATGACGACTTTTGTCACCTAAATTAATTTTATGTTATTCAAACATTTAAAAGAATATATTCTAATAATAATGTAGTAATTTGATAAATAATTTCAATTACCTGATCCAAATAATAATTCCTTTAGCACTGTAGGAGGATCCTTTGGATTTGGAAGCTTTATCTTTCCCTTACCGCAACACAAAGTGAAAACAGGTTTTATTTTTTTGTATCTCTTCTCAATTCTTTCTTCATACCAGAAGTACGCACCGCAATGTTCACACTCATTAGTAGGATCTCCCATATCCCAATAATCTAATAGTATTTCATTTAAAATTTAAAAGTTAGAGTTTAATTATGTATTGTAGAAAAAACATAAATCGATTTGTTGATGAAATGTAATATTGAAACAAATACCTTGATTGTAATTTATACCCCCTTCAATTTCATCCCCTATAAATATAAAAAAATGTCAAAAAATTATTACAAATTTTCGAACATTAATAAATTATAAGAACATAAAATATGTTTAAGTTTAGATTCATACCTTCCAACATATCTTCATATTCATTTTCATAAATATTTTGCTCATTTGATTGAACATTAGAGTGTTCCACCGCTAACAAAGGTGAAAATGCATTCTCATCCACCATTATATGTTTACGTTTAGATTGCCTTGAATTGAAGAAGAACTACTTGGCAAATCTAGCATAAAGGAATATGCATTAACTAATGTACTTTCAATGGAGTAACAAATCAGTTTACTTATGCAAGCATTGATTCTCTACATAAAATAAGTAGAACAGTATTATATAAGTGGAAATAAGAAATGCACAATAAATTACTTAATAAGACTACAATCATTCATCATATTTTATTAGTTTATCATCACTAAGTTAATCACTTTGTACTAACTAATTTTACAAAGTTAAATGATAACTGTGAATGTATTGCCACTAAATTAACTATATTAGGCATTATGTATATTTTTTTAGATTGTAAAATCTGTTAAATATGTGTCATATTTAAAAGAAATCATTAATCATGTCTTTTCTTCAAAATCTCTTCCCCTTTGTAGTATTAAAATTTGTATTGGATGTGTTTGTCTAATTTATAAATATTTTAACACTTAGTTAAAGTGTTTCTGAAAGTGTATGAAAGTTACTCAATTAATCAAACAAAAGAAAGATATGAAAAAACTAACCATTGACATCAGATGAGTGTTTTCCACGCTTTTGATTCTGTCGTAAGCAGATTCTATTTTTTCTTGCTATTTTTTTATGATCTTTCATGTCTTTGTTGTATGTTATTGAACTCTATATCTCTTTAAATGGATAAAACATCATAACTGAACATCAGTTAATTTAGAGCAGTTTATTAAATTTTTAAATATGTATCCTATTATTGAATAACTGTAAAATTTAAATTTACATTCAGTTGGGCAAAACAGGGGAATTTTTACACAATATATTTGTTAGTAGAGTCTCAAGACTCTTGTTTTTGTACCATCATTATATTTTTTTAAAAATTTAAAAATATCAGTCAGTTAATAGAAAAAACTATATAATAAAATCTGTCTAAATGACCATATATTATTTTCAATATTTTTTTGTCAGAAGCATACATATAGATTTATTATAATGATAAGAGACTCCAAATATATGAAATTGTGTGATAACTTTTCAAAAATTTATTGGATATTACCTTTAGTATATTGTCTTGTTGGAATATATGAAAGTTTATACGTCCATTAGATTAGTATTTGATTAGTTCAAGCCTTCTTGTTCTAATTATTCGAATTATATACTTTACTATGTATGATTGTTGTAATACTTAATCTTGTTCTAATTATGTAAAATCTATTCATAACTATAGATATTTTTCTGGTTCAACAGTGTGATTAAGGTGTAGAGAGGTATGGGATGAACTGAGTTGTGCTTCTGTTCATTGAGTTTAATATGTTTTAGAACGTAGATATAACTGTCTCCTTGGCAATATATTTTATATTTTCGTTATACTAAGATTATTCTTTCAATTAGTTTGTACTTGATTATTATATACACATGTACATATAATATCTTGACAGCGGTTCTATTGACAACTACAATTAATTGCTACCCATTTATCTGAAAATGTTGTAAATTTCTCGAAGTTTAAAAATATTATATTAATATTAAATATATTAATTTGAAAAGTTTATGATGTTGATGGATATATGAGACTGTTTTGTACATTTTTCTTTGTGACTTAATTCATTCTAAGTGAGAACAATTATTTTGAACTTCAGTATTTAATCAATTGTCTCTTATGTTTTGTAGATAGCTTGGAGGTTGTTTAATGGAAGAAATATTTCCTGCAAGTATATTGTTGGCAAAGATAATTGCTTTATATGGAATACTAAAGGTTAGTATGTAATTATTTTTAGCATCATTCATATTATTAACTGTATTCAACACACTGTTATTTGAAGTTATCTGACAAATTTTGCTATTTGAAACTTGAGAATTTGACACTTAATTATATATCACAAAGAATGAAACATGTTAAAAAGTGAAAAAACATCATATCCATATATAGAAAGTAAATTAACAACAATCAATACTAACACAATGAAATACATTCTTAAAACAGAAATGGATAGTTTAATATGATAAAATAAACTAACTTAAATAATTAAAGCTTATCTCCCATTCTGACAAACTTATGTCTTCTTCTCCTTCTTTATAACTTTGCGTACCTTGTTACATGGTAGTTTGACATTTAATCCCTCATCATTTGCATGTGTTGGCCGAACTCCAACGTGTTTGTCATTATTTGGATATAACTTTTCAGTCAAATCAATCACATCTTCTGTTTGTGAAGACCACAATCTGAAATGCTATTCTTGATAGGTGTCTGTAATTATGTAAATAATTTAAATACATACATAATCAAAAAATTTATGTGTATTGCATAGTAAAACACATAATGTAAAATAACATACTATGTTTTAAAATCTGAAAAGTTAAAAATACGAAATATAGGTTGAATTAAATTATACACCTCAATTAGTTTATCTTCATCAATGCTCTGTCCACAATCAAGGGATGCCTCCTGTTTCAAAATTATAGTAATTGATTTATATGAAAATTAGTGTTAATACTACTGAAGACTTCCCGTGCTAGCAGAGAACTTTTTATACTAAGTTCTGAAATAAAATGATTCATAAGGACCTGGAAGGAAAAATCCAGGGTCAAGAGACATTAGATTTGATTAATAAATCAATTGGCAATTATTATATTATTGCTGCCAAACCCCAAGAAGGAATGAGTCCATTCCAACAAATCCACAGAAGGATCCAAATGAAAAAAGGATTAATTTCAAAATCAGAGGCCATTGCCCTATACATGGAAGAAGTCAAAAAGGACTTAATGAAGAATCTCGATATCGAGATAAAGGATGATAGCTCCATGATTTCGGCTAGTCATACTAATGAAGACGAAGATATTTGTCCAGCTGGTGAATGACAAAGCATTGATGATGATGAAGACATAGATATCATTATGCAACGATATCAGAAGGA
>JAJOOO010017121.1:0-46507 GCA_029582685.1 Solanum piurae | reverse complement strand
AAGAAGGTATGAAGGTTGGTTCTTCTTTGAACTCAAGTATGAAAGGTGAATTACTTAGATTGTAATGATGCTATACCTAATGTGTTGTTGTGGTGTTGATGACCTAGTTTCCTCCTCCTTAACCCTCTACACTTGAATTATCTATGAAGTATGTATGTATGTTATGGTATGATTGTTATATGATTGAAAGGTAGTTCTCATGATTATAATGTAATGTAAAGTGAAAGGTTTACTCACTTGGGAAGTGTTTCTAAAGTGAAAGGATTGTTACTCACTTATGAACACATATGAGCTATTATGGTAAGATGTCTACATAAGAGTCTAGTAAAGACTAATGTGAACTTATGTGATGAATAAATATGATTACTAAAGGGAATTAGATGCTTAGCACAGAAAGGGCATGTAAATGAGATGGGGGTCTTACGTTTAGTAAGTCTGTAGCCACATGGGTTTCTTCACATTTAGCAAGTCCGGATTTACCCACGGTATGTGTTGTCTCATGAGATGGAAACTCCCACGTTTAGTAAGATAGGGTTTCTAGAAGCAATATCCTTAACCCTTAACTATCTGCCCACATAGGACTTTAGCTTAGTGGATCCACCTAGATAGCTATGTACGAATGGTTACACCTTAGGCAAGTGTTAACCCTCTCTTTTCGGTGTTGAAGTAGAACACCGAATTCCATGTAGATCTCATGGTCTATGTCGGTTATTGCAATATTCCTCTAATGTAAAAGTAAATGAAGGTATGAAAGGTGTGAACTCTTACTAGGGCTTTCTTAAGGGTTTCTACATAGTGTAAGTGAGGTTATGGGACTTCTCTTGCACATTGCACTTGTGGGGTCCTAAGAGATGGTTGTAGTAGTGTTCTCTTATGATTATGATGATTATGACTTATGTATGTTGAAGCTATGTTATGTATGATCCTTATGAATATGGTAAGTTATGATGAAATATGATCTTATGAATGTATGCATGAAGTAGGTTGCTTAATGTGATACTTGGCTTTAAATAGGGTTATGGGGTTCTATTCTTTGCATTGCACTAGTATTGCTTGGGTTGTCTACATGTTGGGATGATATTATGTTGGTTTGGACTATGATGCTTACTTTATGTGCACATTGGATTTAGTTGGTAAAAAGAATGTGTTGACTAAAATGTCCTTTTATGCATGTTTCAATGGTTTTTATGCATAGTAGCCACACTTAGTACGTGTGTTGTACTAACCCATATTTTCTCCCTTTTTCCCCAAACATTTAGGTTCGGGCCGTTGAGGATTCAAGCTTACTTCTCAAGACAGTTGGAGTTGCTTCCCCAAGTTGGTGAGTCCTTAAGTCCGAGGACAAGACCCTATGATCTAGCTTCTATGTTTAGTTCTTTGCTTTTGTTGAAAGACATTGTTGTACTTTCCTATTTCAAGACTTCTAATTGATGTAAGGGCTAAGTCCCATTTTCGATACTTCTATGTCTAGATGGTACATTGTGATGAAGTTAGATTCTATTTTTCATATATAAAGTGAAGTTAAATTTTCAAAGTAAAAGTTTTAAATTTTCCGTGATTTTATTCTATGATACACGCTATGATGAATGCTAAGGGCTAGTATAAGACCTCTTCGAGGTTGAATAAGTCGGTAACGACTAGGGGGTGCTCTCGGGTCGTTACAGGTACAATCAATGGAAGGATAATAGGCCTTTAAGGGTGGGTCCCATAAGTTGGGAAGTATTCAAGAAAGCCTTCCTTGATAGGTTTTTCCCCCGTGAGAAGAGGAAAGCCAAAGTTGAGGAGTTCATCAACCTTCGCCAAGGAGGTATGAGTGTCCAAGAATAGTCTTTGAAATTCACTAAGTTGTCCAAATATGACCCATATTTGGTTTCCAACCCAAGGGATGAAATGAGTGGCTTTGTCACCGGTGTGTTCGATGCTATATAAGAAGAGTGTCGTGCGGCAATGCTCCACGCGTGGACATCTCAAGGTTGATGGTTTATGATCAACAAGTTGAGGAGTAAAGTCTTAGGAAAAAGAATAGAGAGGTGAAGAGGGAAAGGCCCGATGATGGAAATTCTTCTAAGAGTAAGTTTAAAAGACAAAGTGGACCAAGATTCAAGAAGAGGTTCTCCAATATAGTTCCTCCAATGCTCCAAAGACCAACAAAGATAGGGTACCTTACCCTAAGCCTCAAGGAGGAAATAGGGGTGAATCTTCCATAGAGAGGCCTACATATGCCAAGTGTGGTAAAAAGCATGAAGGGAAATGTCTTGCCGGTATGGGTGTGTGCTATGGATGTGGAAAAAGTGGGCATCAATTGAAAGATTTTCAACCCGTACTACTAAGGGAAGAGAGGGTCATCAAGCTACACCAAGTGGTTCTAATGCCGATGCTCCCAAGAAGAATCACTTCTATGCCTTCCAATATAGAAGTAATCAATAGGGGTCCCCGGACCTTGTTACCGATATGTTGCAAGTATTTTCAAGTGATGTTTATGCATTATTAGACCCCGGTGCCACTTTATCTTTCGTTACTCCTTCTGTGGCAATGAAATTTGAAGTGTCTCCCGTACAGTTAAAAGAATGTTTTTCCTTGTCTACCCCGGTAGGTGATTCAGTGGTAGCTAAAAGAGTGTATATGAGATGTCCTATCTCCTTGTCTCATAGAGTCACATTGGTTGATTTGGTAAAATTAGATATGTTGGACTTTGATTTCATATTGGGGATGGATTGGTTACATGTTTGTGTTGCTTCTATTGATTGTAGAACTCTGGTAGTCAAGTTTCAATTTCCTAATTAGCCTGTTTTAGAATGGAAGGGGGAAAATTCAATCCCTAGAGGTTGTTTCATTTCGTGTCTAAAAGCTTGTAAAATGATCTCAAAGTGGTGTATGTATCACATTGTTAGGGTCATGGACATTGAGTCCGAGAGTCCTTCTTTGGAGTCGGTCCCGTAGTGAGGGAGTATCCAAAAGTCTTCCCCGATGACTTGCTCGGTATTCCTCCCAAATGGGAAATAGACATCAGCATTTATCTTATGTCGAATACAAAACCCATATCCATACCCCCTTACCCAATGGCTCCGGTCGAATTGAAGGAATTAAACGCACAACTCAAGGATTTGCTAGATAAGGGTTTTATTCAACCAATCATGTCTCCATGGGGTGCTCCTGTATTATTTGTGAAAAAGAAAGATGTGTCCCTTAAGATGTGTATTGATTACCGCCAATTGAATAAGGTCACTATAAAGAATAAGTATCCACTTCTTAGGATTGACGATTTGTTTCATCTACTCCAAGGGGATACCTTTTTCTCCAAAATAGATCTTCGTTCGGGTTACCATCAACTAAGGGTAAGAGGCTGTGACATTCCCACGATGGCATTTAGGACTCAGTACGGTCACTACAAATTTGTGGTTATGTCTTTGGGGTTAACAAATGCCCCGGCGGATGGACCTAATGAATAGGGTGTTTAGACAATATCTTGATTCATTTGTGATTGTCTTTATTGATGATATTTTGATCTATTCGAAGAGTGAATGTGAACATAAGGATCATTTGAGGATAGTATTGCAAGTCCTTAAAGACCACCGACTATATGCTATGTTTAGTAAGTGTGAGTTTTGTTGGCTTATGTCGGTTTCTATCCTTGGGCATATTGTGTCGCGTATGGGGATAGAGGTTGATCCTAAGAAGACGGACGCGGTCAAGAGTTCACCTAGACCCCTTAGTCCGAAGCTTTTTGGGTTTGGCAGGAGATTTATTGAGGGCTTTTCATCTATCGCTTCTCCATCAACGACCTTGACCCAAAAAAAGTCCAAGTTAGAGTGGTCAGAGGCTTGTGAGAAGAGCTTCCAAGAATTGAAGGATAGACTCACCTCCACTCCGGTGTTGACCTTAGTGGAGGGTACTAATGGATTCGTAGTATATTATGCTGCTTTGAGAGTAGAGTTGGGGTGTGTTCTCATTCAACACGGTAAGGTGATTTCCTATGCTTCAAGGCAACTCAAGATTCATGAAAAGAATTACCTGACCCATGACCTCGAACTAGCGGCGGTGGTATTTGCGATGAAAATATGGAGACACTATCTCTATGGAGTGCATGTAGACGTGTTTACCGATCAAAAGAGCCTTCAATATGTGCTTAGCCAAAAAGACTTGAATCTCTCACAAAGGGGATGGTTAGAGCTTTTGATAGATTATGACATGAGTGTCCTATACCACCCCAAAAAAACTAATGTGGTTGCGGATGCCCTAAGTAGATTGTCCATAGGTAGTGTGGCTCATGTAAAAGATGAGAAGAAGGAATCGGTTGATGATGTGCATATATTGGCCCGGTTGGGTGTCCAACTAGTGGATTCCACCAAGGGTGGATTCATAGTTCATCATTGTTTTGAATCGTCCTTTGTGGTTGATGTGAAGTCTAAGCAACATCTTGATCCTATATTGATGGAGTTGAAAGAATCGGTCCTCAATAAGTCCGTTACAGTTTTCTCCCAAGGGGGAGATAGGGTGTTTAGGTACCAAGGTAGATTGTGTGTTCCGGATGTTGATGGTTTGAGGAAAAAAATTCTAGAAGAGGCTCATGGTTTGCGATATTTTATTCATCCGGGAGCCACCAAGATGTACCGTGATCTACGGGAAGTCTATTGGTGGAATGGAATGAAGAAGGATATAGCGGGCTTTGTGGCCAAATGTCCTAATTGTCAACAAGTCAAGGCCGAGCACCAAAAATTGGGAGGTTATTTACAAGGTATAAATATTCCCACTTGGGTCATTGTTGATGGGATGACTAAATCAGCCCATTTCATTCCCATCAACGTTAGTTTTTTGGCGGAAGACTATGCTAAGTTGTACCTTAAAAAGGTAGTTAAATTACATGGGGTTCCTTTGTCTATCATATCGGATAGGGATGCTCAATTTACTTCACATTTTTGGAAGGCGGTCCAACAAGTGCTTGGTAACAATGTTAAACTTAGTACCGCTTTTCACCCTCAAATGGATGGTCAAGCCGAATGCACTATTCAAACCTTAGAGGACATGTTGAGGGCGTGTGTGAATGATTTCAAGGGTAATTGGGATGATCATCTTCCTTTGATAGAATTTGCCTACAACAATAGCTACCACTCAAGCATTGCCATGGCTCCATTTGAAGAACTCTATGGTAGAAGGTTTAGATCACCGATGGGTTGGTTTGAAGTAGGTGAGTTTTCTCTAATTGGTCCCGAACTAGTTTATTATGCCATTGGAAAAGTTTGACTTATTAAAGAGAGGTTGAAGACGGCCCAAAGTCGGCAAAAGTCCTATGCCTAATATAGAAGAAGGGATCTTGAATTTGAGGTTGGTGATTGGGTCTACTTGAAAATCTCACCTATGAAAGGTGTGATGAGATTTGGCAAGAAAGGGAAACATTGTCCCCGATATGTGGGCCCATACCAAGTCTTGAAACGTATTGGGAAAGTTGCATACGAAGTGGACTTGCCAAATGAGTTGGCTCGAATTCACCTGGTGTTTCATGTTTCCATGCTCAAGAAATGCATTGGTGATCCGGTATCCATCCTACCTTTACAGGGTATAGGAGTTGATAAGAACATTCCCTATGAAGAAGTTCCGGTTGACATTTTAGATCAACAAGTTAAGAAGTTAAGAAACAATGAAGTAGCTTTCGTTAAGGTCTTATGGAAGAATAACTTAGTTGAGGGTGCTACATGGGAGGCTGAGGCTGACATGAAGTCCCGTTATCTTCATCTTTTACCTTCCACTCCTATCCCTACTTGAGGTAACTAGTTTCTTGAGTTTGGTGTTTTGGAAGTCAGTTGTGCTATTAGTTTTCTTTTTGATTTCCTTATGTTGTGCATGTTCTTGTGAGAATTCATGTTTAGCGTATATTGAGTTTTCATGATTTATATGTTACTCATGTTGGTTTGCACATTGGTATGATAATTGCATATTTGACTTCACGGGGTGAAATAATGAACATGTTTTGCTATATTTGTGATTATATGGTTTATAGGATCTATGATGTTGTGTTGAATTTATTCTAGTTGGAGAAGGTAGTTCGTCCTAAGGTAATATGGAATAATGAGTTTTGTGCTTTTTGGATTGTGGATGTAGCCCCTACTTCCTTGTAAATGCATTATTTATGATTTGAGCTGGAGTTGATGTTTCCTCCTACGAAGGTTGCATTTTGTTATGTTGCATGTATGATGGGCTGCTAGTCTTGAGTCGTTAATCCATTAAAATGTTTAATGTGTCATTTGAGGATGGATGTTCCTAAGTGGGGGATATTGTAACAACCCGGAAAATCAATAAGCTAAACTAGAGCCTCATCGTGTGGGTTGGTATAACTTCAAGTTGACGTCTAGGCTGAATTAGAGCTAATAGGAGGATTTATGTAACTTCTGGAGATGTTTAAGACCAAACTAAAGCTAAAATGAGGGAGGTAAAGATCTAGGATGAAGGTAAGGATCTAAACTATCAAGGAAGGGTAAAGGAGAACTTGTTTCTCTTTGGATAGGTTGGCGATTCGCAGCATGGTCACCCAAGCGACTTGGCAATGTGCCAAAGTGCACTTGGGTCACCTAGTGGGCTGTCCCTCCTAGCCTATGTTTTGGAAAAATAGGTGATATGGGATGTGGGTTGGCCATTCGCCCAACAGACCACCCCTTTCGCCTAGTTAGGGCTCAAGAATCCATTTTTTCAACTCCAATTCGTGGGCAAAGCTTCAATTAAGGTATGGGGACCTTGATTCATGGAACACTTTTCTCCATGAATCCCTTAAAACTCTAATTTCGAAATTAGTATATTGTTCAAAAACTAGGGTTTCCATTCTAGCCATGGGTTCTTTCTAAAAATGACTTCATTATGTTAATTGTCATATATTATGGATGAATTGATGTGCAATGGTGATCTTTATTGTAAAATTCCCCATGAACCCATGTGTTACCCCATGACCCCAATTTTATGAATTGTGATGGGTTTATTGATGCAAGATGAAAACTATGAATTGTATCTATGTTGAATTAGTTATTGAATCTGGTATTATTCATGCTTAAAGTAGTATTTTTAAGTGTGATTATGAGACTTGGTTCATGGCCCTTGAAGGGGGTAAATTGTGAAGGTTGTTTCATGATTGATGAAAGTTGTATGTGAACTTATAATTCACTTGAAAGGTAAAGATCTTATCACCATTGTGTAAATTGAGATATTGTTGAAAGGTCAATTCTTCCCTTACCCTTTACACATAATCATGTACGACTTGTCTAGGATGGTGATAACATTGTTGTGTTGATTGAAAGGCAAATTCTCATGAAAACACTATGACTGTAATATGAAAGTTCTACTTACATGTTGATGACGATTCTAAGGTTGAAAGTACATTCTCCCCTTTAATGAATCTATGAGCTATTATGATGAATTGTATTGAATGAAGGGTACAACACTCCTTCACACATGTAAATGCAATTTAAGACTAATTGTGTATAATTTGGGAAATAATGCTTAGCACCGAGTGGATATGGACAATGAGGTAAATGCCCTTCTGCCAATGCAATAGGTTGGGTCATCCAAGTGAACTTGTGAGATGGAAACTCCTCCGCCAATGCAATAGGTCAGGTTTCTAGAAGCAATCTCCCTATCCCATAACTATGTGCCAACATAGGACTTTAGCTAGTGGATCCACCTGAAGGCTAAACATGTTGGTTCTACCTTAGGCAAGTAGGACGCCTTCTTTTGGTGTGGGGTTACACGACACCGGATTCCATGTAGCTCATATGGTCTATGTCTGTTATGACTATCTTTCCCTATATGACAAGATAATGAATATGACATGAACTAAACTATGACTTCTTTGTTATGAGATGGTTCCTTTATGTTATGATGAGATATGGATGTATGCATGTATGTTGAATGGATAGTTGATATGAATGACTTTCCTTATGTGCAAAGTAATGTACATAATTCCTTGTTGACGACTATTGATTATGATGAAGTCTAAAGATGATATGTATGAACAAGGTAGCTTCAAGGGGGTACTTGGTATGGTTGGTATTATGGGATGCCAACCATACATTGCACAAGTGTTCCTTAGGGGTTGCTAAAGTGTTTATGTTAACATGTTGTGAATATAAATGTGATTATGGCTTGTCTTTGACTTGACAATGTATGGTGGTTTTGAAACTTGATAAATGCATTCTTTTCAAATAAAATGTCATTTTTTTAATCATTTTTCAAGGATTTTATGCATGTTTCTATACTTAGTACAATTTTGTGCTAACCCCTTCTTCCTCTACATTTTGATAAGTGTAGGTTACGGCTAGGTTACATACACTCTCTTTCTTGAAGAAGACTTGGATTGCTTATCTCCAAGTGTAGTGAGTCCTCAAGTCCGAGGACGGAGTAGTCATATCTTAGTTTCTATTGTACTTCTTCTTTGAGACATTTGATGATGTAAAGGGCTAAGTCCCAAAACATTGTATTCCTATGTTTAGATGGTAAATGAGACAAATTCTAGATTCTATTGAATTTCTTTATGAAAAGTGAAGTTGGACTTCGATTGTAAAGTTTTAAATTTTTCCGCATTATTTCTATGTCTTATGTAATGATGATGCTAGAGGCTTGTATGAGACCCCTTCGAGGTCAAGTACGCCGTGTCGCGTCTAGGGGCTAGCCTTGGGTCGTGAAAACCAAAGATTCTAAAGCTCACAATACTTGCTTCAAATGCAAGTTCAAGTTCAACAAGGTACTCAAATGCTCTCACACAAAGAATGATTCCAAAATCACACACAATGGGTCAACAATTTAAAGCTCCGGAACCACAATCAACACTCACACTCACAAATATGAACACAATGCATGATTTCACCCATAGGTTTGCCCTTATTTTCTAACCAACCATTGTTTCAGCTCACTCAAGATCACGAAGGTCTTTTCAAGGCTTGTAATGGAGATGAGTGTAAAGGTAAGGTCATTTAGGCTCAGTGACTTCTACCCTCATGAAATGTGGTGTGAACAAAACTTCCTTTCCTTCTCTTCATCATTCTCATTGATGCTCATAGGTCACCACATTATTCACTTTCCATGGAATACAGGACACCCCATTTTCTTTGCACTTTCACAAACATTCATTATTTTTCTTTTTTCATTTTTCTCTTATCTGTTTTTTTGTATGGAGGGGTTCCAGCTTTTTCAAAACCATAGGTAAAGGGTACTTCTTTGCACTTATTGATTTACCTTCTCTTTTCACCATACCCCCAACTTAGGCTTTTGGCCTAAGCTGGCTATTCACACAAACCATATCTCATGAGGATAACAGATGAAGGGATAAAGAAAGGTGACAATTTCATCAAGTTTCTTCCAAGGAAAGGCTAAAGCTCAAAAGGGTGTTCAAGCAAAGTTTACACACTCACAAGGTAGGCCACAAAAAGAGGTATAATATCAAATTGTTTCACACCCTTCAAAGTTGCCTAAGATCATCTCAAGAGCTTGCATCACTTATTCAACCGGACCAACGGGGCAACTTTTAGGTGTCGTCGCACATGGTTCACGGTAAGCTCATCACACAAGGCATTGACACAAATGTCAAACAAGACTCCATACTTTCGCTAGTGTGCGATGTTCATCACAAGAGACTCAATTTGATAATTTGCTAGTCACAACAAGATGCAAAAAATTGACATATTGTTTATGCAACTTCATTAGGCCTAATGGTAGCCGCACATCCATTTTTGTTCAATTATGAGCACTATTCAAATCATCGGTATTGATCAAGATCGATACTCAAATTTGCAAGAGAAAAATCACATTCAAACACAAACAAATGGTCGCACAAATTTTATTGGAAGGGTCCAAAAATCATTTACGATTAAAACAAGGAGCCACAAGCTCAATCATCCACAAAAACAGTGCTCAACACAATTTATAGCTCAAAAACCTAAATATATAAACATCAAAATAGTCAGAAAAGGCGGGCCTCACCCCACCAGAAACAAAAGTTATTTGTCCTCAAATGAAAGAAATAAAATATCCAAAAGTCAAATAAAAGTAAGATAGAGAGAGGGGTAAAAAGGAATCCTATACTCCCTTTCACACTAAGCATAACCTTGAAATCATCATAGTCATATTTACCCTACTTTGGTCTCATTACTAGCTTACTTCATAAGGACAAAGGAACTATCACCCTAGTCAATCATATCATGTCAAGGAAGGCAACTATAGCACAATCCTATCTAAACATACATTACATAACACAATACTCATAAGGTAACCTTTAGTCATACTTGTGCAAGGAATAAGTAGCATCCCATACAACCACTCATACTAAGTACTTCTTTAGGTCATCATACTCATGTTCCTTAACTTAGAGACTTGCCCTCTTTTTAAAGCATGGGAACTCTAGGAGACACTTTACTAAGTTTATCTTAGTTCCCTCTTGTTTTTAACCCTAAGAGATACTATACTAGGTACATCTTAGTTCATCATGCTTGAACCCTTTGAAATGCTACCTAAAGCATAATCTAAGTTCATTAAACTTGAACTCCTGGAGATTATACTTAAAGCATAATGTTAGTTCATTATAAGGTTGGACCCTAAGAGATACTTCTTTTAGTATGTCTAGGTTCATTTATCATTATGGACTCTATGAGGCCTTACTCAAGCATATCTAAGTCCATATATACTTTTGAACATTATGAGGTTCTTCACTACTTCTATTAGTCCCTCATTACTTAGAACCCTACAATATACTATACTAAGTACATATAAATTCTTTAAGCTTGGTCTCTAGGAGATGCTTCTTCAAGCACAATCTTAGACCATTAAGGTTGAACCGTAGGAGATACCACACTAGGTACATCTTGGTTCATCATGTTTGAGCTCTAGGATATACTACTTAAAGCATACTCTTAGTTCATTTAATTTGATCCCTAAGAGATTCTCCTTCAAGCATAATATTGGACTATTACTTTCATTGGACTCTAGGAGATACTCAATTATGCAGAATATTAGACCATGAGATTTGAGCTCTAGGAGATGCTTCATTAAGCACAATATTAGTTCATTACCAATCTTGTTGGGATATAGCCTTAAACGACATGAGAACATATACATTATCACATAATCTCTCATGGTGCGACCCACACCATCAAGGGTTGCTCCACTTTCCAAGGTAGGACCGATTTGTTAGCTTAGTTGGATCCACTAGCTAATTTCCTACAGGGCATGTAGTTATGGGATATGGAGATTGCTACTAAAAACCCAAACTCCACTAGGTGAGGCTTCCATCTCATGAGACACACTTGGGGAAATCAATACTCCTCTAGGTGAAAGATCCCTTCTGGGAAGCCCAAACTAACTAGGTGGGAACCTCCATCTCATTTCAATATCCACTTGGTGCTAGGCCTAAATCCCACAGGATAATCATTAAGTCTCTACTTGGACTCAAGTTAATGGAAAGGTGTTCTTGACAACCAACCCATGCTAATACCTCTTTTAGACCATGTGTGAGAAACTATCACCATCCATGACCTAGGTATAAAGGCTTTCTAGCCTTTGGTTCAATTATTTAGGAGAAGTCCTTCAACCCTAGAACCATTACTATGTGTAGACTCTTTCATGTTAAGTTCATATTAATACTTAGCATCTTGTCTAGAATTCTTCATTAGACAAGGATATCATCATGACCTTAGTGATTCTATCACTTCCTACCATCTATGATTAATAAGGTGATCTAGGTAGGTAAAGGTCTCTCAACACAATTTTATTCATTAGCCTTGGATTCATATGTAGGTTTTACTCTCAAAGCCTTAGTATCTAAAGTTAATCATATTAGCTTCTTGATTAAGCCCTAATGATCATCATTCATCACTATGACTCCTCATTATCAATGACTCTACATCATGGAAGCATATTAGGAACCTAGATTACAAGACATTCATTCACATTTTTGATACTAGGTGATCTTAGTCATAGTTTCCCTTAAATGTTCAATTTCATCTTTACAAGTGAAGATCAATCATGTAGTGTATAATATAGTTCAATTCATTTCTAGCTGTTCCTAATCTTGATCAATTACTACACAAGACATTGATTTAAGAAGATCACTCAAGAACCTTGAACTTTGCCTCTAATGACATCAACCCACAAATATCACATTCATCAACTTAGGTTAGGGTTTACCATATAATTCACATGAAATCATCATAATATAATTAAACAAATATAATTCAATCATAATTGGGTGCTATCCACTAGATTGGAATCACACCCAAGCCCTACCCACAATGCAATCATAGCCCTAGCTAGAATTGGGTTTTTGAGTTCATAATTGGGGGGAAACTATGGTGGATCCATGGGTGGAAGAACCTATGTATGATTAAGCTTCACATACCTTTAATCAAAGCCCTAAACAAACCTTGAATCAATGGTGACTATCTCCCTAAGTTGCTGCCCCAACTTTCTTTCTTCTTCTTCTTCTAGAGATATGATTTCTTGGAGAGTAATTTGGGGTCTTTAGATGAATGAGTTAAAGTGATTAGTTTAGGGTTGTATTATACTTATATAGGTGGCTAATTAACTGAATAACCGACTTACCTTATCCCCTAGTTAAATAACTAATCAATTCCCAAACCCCCAACTTAAAACTAAAAGTCACAAAACTGCCACCACCTACGCCCACCCATCTACGGACCGTTGATGGGTCTACTGGCCGTCATTTGTTTTCGTGGTTGAGGTCTGCAGGACTTTTCAGTCCTTGACCCACACCCATGACCTATGGGCCGTGGATTGATCTACTGGACATAGATGGCCATCCGTAGGTCACTATATTTGACAGATTTTTGGGACAGTTTTGGGGTCCTCCTTAAGGACCCCTTGGGTGGTCCTTGGGGAGTCGTACCCATACTTTTAATGCCTAAAACCCCTATTCTAAGTAAGGGAACCATTTATCTTGATTTTGATGCTCATACGACACTCAAAAACTCTTACCAAAGGCTCTAGAGCTCACTAGTTCAACTCACTAAATTATGGGGTGTTACAATATCCCCCACTTGGGAACATTCATCTTCGAATGACACATTAAACACTTCTTAAAGTCTAAAATATAACATAGAAGCCCATTATGCATGCACTACATCTAGTATGCACACAGCCAAGGAAAAACTTCAATTCAAAACCAAACTCATTCAATGCAACTCAAGGGAGTAGGGACTACTTCTACCAACCCAAAAATGCATCAATTCTATATCTACTCTTTTTAAAGGAGGAACTACCATCTCCTAGCTAAGACATGATTATCAGATACTCATGGAGCCTAAATGCACATTAATTCTCAAAAAGGCATTCATTCAATGAGGAAATCTTTCAACTACAACTAGGGCATGCTCATACTGAACTCATGGAGTCTATACACAAGTCTACAATGCACTACAACATGAGAGAAGGAACAATGCATATAACACAATTCTAATAAGACCTAAGAATTTTCATGAACATGCATATAAGGAAGTCATGGCAACACATAAAGAACACAGTGACCCTACTAGATCGGCACACTATCCCCAACTTGGGAGTAAGCCTACACACTTTTGTAAACATCATACATACTAATAACAACTTCAAAGTCCATCATCACAAGTTACAAAAGACAAGGAAATCCCAAAATTTACTAAACATAAAGCACATACAGGAAAGGACATGAGGAGATCACTCTTGATCTTCTCTAGATTGGAGAGCATAAAACCTATGATTACTTGGGAGCATTGGACTTGGCCTCTCTACCCTTAGCCCTAAGGATTGGACAATCTCTCTTGTTGTGACCCTCATTACCACAACCATAGCACCCTTCCTTTTCGGCTAGACACTCACCATAATGCTTTCTTCTACACTTGGAGAAAGTAGGTTTAAGCAACACAGATTCACTATCACTCCCTGTTAGAGGCTTAGGCTTAGATACCCACTCTTGGTTGGAAAGTTGTTGTTGGGTCCTAGGTTGACCATATCCATCGGAGCTAGCATTCGTAAAATCCCCATCACCGGTTCTAGGTCTCTTAACTTTCCTATTCTTCTTCCTAAGTTTTGTCTCCTCGACTTGTTGAGCATACACCATTAGACGTGAGATGTCCATATTATCATGAAGCATTGTCGCACGACATTATTCTTCAATAAATTCGGACACTTCAGTCACAAATAGACTCATTTTATCACTCAGATATGCCACTAAGGATGGATAATACTTGGACAACTTAGAGAATTTTAGGGAATATTCTTTAGCACTCATACCTCCTTGACGAAGTTTGATAAACTCCTCAATTTTGGCTTCCCCATTTTCACGGGGAAAGAACCTATCAAGGAAGGCTTTCTTGAATACCTCCCAACTTATGGGACCCACTCTTATAGGCCTATTATACTTCCATTGAGTGTACCATACTCTGGCTACATCTTTCAATTGATACCCAGCTAGTTCGGCTTTCTCAATAAAAGTTACCCCCATAGCAATTACTATCTTGTAGACCTCTTCCACAAACTCTTATGGATCTTCATTCACCTTGGAACCAAAGAACATAGGAGGGTTTATTCCAAAGAAATCTCTCAACCTAGAAGCTATGGTTCTGTCATTTGGGTTTACCCGAGGCACAACATTTCGATTGGCTTGGGCCGTTAAAGCTTGGGCTTGAGTGGTGACGGCTTGAGTTTGAACCGTCATGAGTTGGGTCAATATTTGGAGAGTCGCCCTTATCTCCATATTGGTCATAGCCCCTTCATCATTAGTAACTTGAGGAGGGACTTGGAGAGGAACCTCTTGCTCCACATCATCTTCCTCATTTCTCCTAGCATTAGCCCTTGTATTAGCAATACTCTGAAAAACATAGGGCACATATTAGCAAAGGGCCTACTAAAGCCAAACTCTATGGCACGACCTAGAGAATGAAAAAGTGAAATTTCCTAACCATCCAATAGCCTCCTATTCATAAATGTGGCACACTTCACATTTATGAACAAGACTCTACTAGACGTGGTTCGATACATCCTAAAAACAATCCCAAAACCTTATGCTCTGATACCAAGTTTGCACGACCCAGGGGTACCCCTAGACGTAACATGGCGTACTTGACTCCGAAGGGATCACATACAAGCCCTTCGCACATCCTTAACATAACATAATAGAAAACATGGAAAAATTTAAAACTTTTACAATCGAAGACTTTTTCCATAAAAACAAGCGAAAGACTTTCTATACTTTGTCTGAAACCATCTAATACAACTTTTTAGAATAAACTCTTGGGACACAGCCCATACAATAGTCTTAACATGAAAATAAAAGACATAAAGGAAATAAGGGTTTGTCCTCGAAGCTATGAGGAGTCACCAAATCTTAAACTCTCCTAGATCCTTCGAAACCTACCCTTCAAAGCAACTCAATCCCCTCAATCCTACATTTGGTTAGAATGTAGGTAATATGCGTTAGTACAAAATGTACCAAGTATGAAAGCTAGCACAACATCATAAGAGCATCTCAAATGGTTAGTCAACATAAGGCATAAGCATAAGAGATAATAACACAGTCATAACATAATCATCATAAACATAGAATGGTCATCAAAGTAATAGCATAACTTCAACATAAGCATCATATAAACATAAGTCAACCTAAGACATAGTTAATGAGCATTGAAGATAAATCATAATCATATAAGCATAATTGACCTTTGGTCGTAAATAGCACCATTCTCAAGTAACCTCAAAAGCATACATGTGCAAAGCAAGAATAGCATCCCATAATACCACCCAAGCCAAGTATACTTTTTTGGTCATCTTAATCATGGCCTACATGCATAGTCAACTCTTAAGCCTTTCTACCATAAGGGAACCATACTCCTAAGTAACCTCAAAGGACACTTGTGCATTATATGGAAGGCATTCCATACTACCCTTCACACTAAGCATAACCTTGAAATCATCATAGTCATATTTACCCTACTTTGGTCTCATTACTAGCTTACTTCATAAGGACAAGGGAACTATCACTCTAGTCAATCATATCATGTCAAGGAAGGCAACTATAGCACAATCCTATCTAAAGATACATCACATAAGACAACACTCATAAGGTAACCTTTATTCATACTTGTGCAAGGCATGAGTAGCATCCCATACTACCACTCATACTAAGTACTTCTTTAGGTCATCATACTCATGTTCCTTAACTTAGAGACTAGCCCTCTTTTTAAAGCATGGGAACTCTAGGAGATAATTTACTAAGTCTATCTTAGTTCCTTCAAGTTTTAAATCCTAGGAGATACTATACTAGGTACATCTTAGTTCATCATGCTTGAACCATTAGAAATTCTACCTAAAGTAAAATCTAAGTTCATTAAACTTGAACTTTTGGAGAGGCTAATTAAAGCATAATCTTATTTCATTATAAGGTTGGACCCTATGAGATACTTCTTTTAGTATGTGTTCATTTATAATTATGGACTCTATGAGGCCTTACTCAAGCATATCTAAGTCCATTTATATTGTTGAACATTATGAGGTCCTTGACTACTTGTCTGAGTCCCTCATTACTTAGAACTCTAGGATATACTATACTAAGTACATCTAAATTCATTAAGGTTGGTCTCAAGGAGATGCTTCTTCAAGCACAATCTTAGACCATTAAAGTTGAACCCTAGGAGATACCACACTAGGTACACCTTGGTTCATCATATTTGAATTCTAGGAGATACTACTTAAAGCATACGCTTAGTTCATTTAGTTTGATCCCTAGGAGATGCTCCTTCAAGCTTAATCTTGGACCATTAATTGCATTGGACTCTAGGAGATGCTACATTATGCATAATCTTAGCCCATGAGGTTTGAACTCTAGGAGATGCTTCATTAAGAACAATCTTAGTTCATTACCAATGTTGTTTAATTGGGATATAAACTTAACCGACATGAGAACATATATGTTATCACATGATCTCTCATGGTGTTACCCACACCATCAAGGGTTGGTCCACTTGCAAAGGTAGGACTGGTTGGTTAGCTTAGTCGTATCCCCTAGCAAACTTACTGCGGGGAATGTAGTTATGGGATACGAATATTGCTACTAGAAACCCAAACTCCACTAGGTGAGGCTTCCATCTCATGAGACACACTTGGGGAAATCAATACCCTTCTAGGTGAGACATCCCTTGTGGGAAGCCAAAACTAACTAGGTGGGAACCTCTATGAAAGCCCAAACTCAACTAGGTGGGAACCTCCATCTCATATCAGTAGCCACTCAGTGCTAGGCCTAAATCCCACAAGATAATCATCAAGTCTCTACTTGGACTGAAGTTAATGGAAAGGTGTTCTTGACAACCAACGCATGCTAATACCTATTTTAGACAATGTGTGAGAAACTATCACCATCCATGACCTATGTATAAAGGTTTTCTAGCCTTCGGTTCAATTAGTTAGGAGAAGTCCTTAAAACCTAGAACGATTACTTTGTGAAGAGTTTTTCTTGTTAAGTTCATATTCATACTTAGCATCATGTTTAGAATTCTTCATTAGACAAGGATATCATCATGACCTAAGTGATTATATCACTTCATACCATCTATGATTCATAAGGTAATCTAGGTAATGAAAGGTCTCTCAACACAATTCTATTCATTAGCCTTGGATTCTTATGTAAGTTTTACTCTCAAAGCCATAGGATCTAAAGTTAATCATATTAGATTCTTGCTTAAGCCCTAATGATCATCATTCATCACTATGACTCCTCATTATCAATGACTCTACATCATGGAAGCATATTAGGAACCTAGATTACAAGACATTCAATCACATTCTTTGATACTAGGTGATCTTAGTCATAATTTGCTTTAAAGTTCAATTTCATCTTTACAAGTCAAGATAAATCATGTATTTTAGAGTCTATTTTAATTCATGTCTGGGTGTTCCTAATATTGATCAATTACTACACAACACATTGATTTAAGAAGATCATTCAAGAACCTTCAAGTTTGCCTCTAATGGCATCAACTCAAAAATATCATATTAATCAACTTAGGTTATGGTTTACCATAGAATTCACATGAATTCATCATAATATCCTTAAACAAATCTAATTTAATCATAATAGAGTCCTATCCACTAGATTGGAATCACACCCAAGCCCTACCCCCAATGCATTCACAACCCAACTAGAATTGGGTTTTTGAGTTCACAATTGGGGGGAAACTATGGGGGCTCCATGGGTGGAAGAACCCATGGATGATTATACTTCACATACAGTTAATCAAATCCCTAAACAAAGCTTTAATCAATGGTGAAAATCTCCCTAAGTTGCTGCCCCAACTTTCTTTCTTTTTCTTCTTCTAGGGAGAGTATTACTTGGAGAGTAATTTGGGGTCTTTACATGAATGAGTAAAAGTGATTAGTTTAGAGGTGTATTATACTTATATAGGTGGATAATTAACTGACTAACCGGCCTACCTTAACCCCTAATTAAATAACTAATCAATTCCCAAACCCCCAACTTAAAACTAAAAGTCACAAAACTGCCACGACCTACGCCCACCCATCCATGGACCGTGGATGGGTCTACCAGCCGTTGTTTGGTTTCGTGGTTGGGGTATGCAGATTAGAAGTTGAAGGCCTGTTCAGGCCTTGACTCACGCCCATGACCTACGAGGCATGGATTGACCTACTGGCCGTAGATGGCTATCCGTAAGTCAATATATTTGAAAGATTTTTGGGACTGGTTTGGAGTCCTTCTCAAGGACCCCTTGGGTGGTCCTTGGGGGGTCGTACCCGTACATTTAACCCCTAAAACCCCTATACTAAGTATGGGAACCATTTATCTTGATTTTAATGTTCATACGACACTCCAAAACTCTTATCAAAGGCTCTAGAGCTCACTAGTTCAACTCACCAAATTATGGGGTGTTACATAAACCCTAAACCGTAGGACCTAAAATACATACCCTAAACTTAGGACCTAAATCCTAAACTCTAAACCTTAGTGCCTAAACCTTAGGGCTTAAACCCTAAAACCTAAATCGTAAACCCTAAACCTTAGGGCTTAAAATACAAACCCTAAACCCTAAGCCTTAAAATACAAACCCTAAACCCTAAGCCTTAAAAAAAACCTCAACTCAAAGAAACCCTAAACTCAAAAGCCTTAAAGAAACCCTAAACCCTACAAAAACCTTAAAAACAATAAAAATCCCTAAACATAAAAACCCTTTAAAAACTTTGTTTAAATAACCTTAAAACCCCATAACCTACATAATCAAATGCCCTAAACCCTAAAAACTGCTAAACCTAAAAAACCCTAAAGTTTAAACCCTAAAAAAGCCTAAAGTTTAAACCCTAAGCCTTAGGACCTAAATTATATACCCTAAACCTTAGGGCCTAAATTCTAAACCATAAAAAACCCTAAAGCGTAGGGCCTAAGCCATAAGTACTATACCCTAAACTCTAAGCCTTAGGGCTTAAGCCCTAAACTTTAAATCGTTAGCCCTAAACCTAAGGGCCTTAAATCTGAACCCTTAACCCTAATCCCTAATACACTCAAAACCCTAAGAAATCCTAAATCCTAAAAAACCCTAGGAAACACTAAACCTTAAAAAACCCTAAGAGCCTGTAACACCCCAAAAGTTCTAAACTAAACTAGAGCCAAGAGCTAGGGTCCTAAAGTGTGATGTTGAGAATTTGAATCATAGCTGCGACCTTATGTCCTTCGAATGAGGAGTTTAGTGGTTGAAAATCTAGGTATGCATTAGACCTAGTATCGTAGATGTACTTTAAGAGGTTGGTTGTGCAAGGGAAGGGTAACCACCAAGGCAAAAGGGCCAGCCTAAGTCAAAGGGCCAAGGCTGCCCAACCTTGGCAGCCATTGCCTAAGAGTTCACGACCACCTTCACTACCAGTGGTGTGGACCACGGTCCTTCAAGGGGTCCGTGAAGACTCCTTAGACACTTGGGAGGCAAGGCCAAGAGGCCTAGACACTTCCCAAGTCGTTGGCTTGACCACGGCCCGTCAAAGTGCCCGTGAAGGTGACTTGGAGTTTGAGGGTGTTTTAGGGCCATGGAAAGTTGGGGGAGCTACTGGAAAGTGGACCACGGGCACCACCACGGACTGTGGTGCCCTTCACGAACCATCCAAGTGGCCGTGGTGCCTGGGACCGAGCTGCCAAGTGAGGTTTTTTTTAGTAAAATCCCATTCGACTTATATTAAGTGGGGGTCATTTTGTAAGGGTTTTATACACCTATATATATATTTAGGTCATAAACCACCCTAATTAATTCATTCTAAATCAAAAGGCCAAATCACTCCTCTCTCAAATATTTCTCTCTCTAGAAAGAATCCAAAGATTAAAGAAGAAAAAGAAGATAAGGGAAGAGGGCAGCATCCTAGGTCGAATTTCCCCCAATGATTCAAACTTGATTACGGTATGTGAAGCTTATTCATCCATGGGTTGTTGATGAGTCCACAAATTACTCATTAAGGGCTATATTTTAATACAAATAGTGTCCTCGAATGCTTATTTAGTCTAAGTATCTGATGAAAACACTTAAGTTTCAGGTGTTTGAAGTTTTAGTGAAATCATGGACACTTAGGTGTAAAAAGGAACAAAAAGGTTGAAAAGAACGAAGAAGCTGAAGCATGAGCATCGCTAAGCATGCTTGGTGATTCGTCGAAGGGACTCCGCCCTATGTTCCAGTACGCGATTCCCTGAAGGAGAAGGATCAAAAAGACGATGAAAGGAGCAGTCAGTGTTTCGCCGATCAGTTCCACGAAGCATAAGTATACCGCCCAATGATCTAGAACGCACAGATGCTGAAGGCAAAGCACAAATGGTGATGAACTAGAAGAAGGGCGAATCGCCGAGTCATTCAGTGTTCGCGACCACTACTATTTTCTGAAGTCTATAAATACTAAACTCTTTACTAGTTTATTTGTGGAACATTAGAGTAAAAAAAACATAATTGTAATTTTCACTTTAGCTTTCTTATTTCTTCTCAAGATTGGAGAGGGTTTTTGGGAGACTTGAAGAGAGAAGGAATTCATCTGCCCTAAATTGGAAGTGGGTCTTCTCCATTCTTCTTCCTTTGCATAAATCAAGGTCTAATTTCTTATACCCATTTGATTTCTTTATTATTTTAGGTATAATTTCTTATTTCTTGATGTGTGGCTAAAAAACCCCATTCTTGGGGGTGTGATTTAGCAAATATGTGTTGATATTATTGTTGGATTTTTCTTGCTGATAGGTTAGATGCATTTTATTGGTTATTTCACCTAGTGGTTTTGGTTGTGGTTTAATTTAATGGGTTTGTAGCTGCAAATAAAAAACCACCCATGTGTTTTCGACATGCTCGAGAGAGAGGCCACGAAACCAAGACCGCTAGACTGATGGCCTAAGGAGTGGGTCAACATGAGGTTCAACCCAAGAGGATGAGCCCTAGTCCCATATACTAACACTCAGCTCGAAAGAGTAAGTGGGGTAAGGCGTAGGCTGACCTTCATGCGGCAAATGGGTGTCCGAGAGGAACCCATTTGAAATGGGGTAAGTTGCCCGAGAGGGAACTTATTTCCATCTAAAGCTTAGCCTAGTCACTATTATCTTGAAAATTGCCTATCGAAAGCATGTACCCAACGATTTATATCAATATATATTGTGGTCACACCCCAAGAACTTCTCCCTATACTTGAATTTTCTCTTTATTTTTGTTGTTTTAGCTATACTTGTGACAAACCCCCTTTGATATTTGACACTTTGGTGTCACCCACTTGAATTTACTTTGTTTTTATTCGATAATTTCTCAAACTACAGCTAACTAGAACAAAATTCTAGCCTAACTACTATTTTCACTACCACTCATTTGGGACACGACCCCAACCCTTGGATGGGTTACTATATTATCGACGATAGTACACACTCGAACCGTAGGTTAGTGTTGTTGGTGACGATAAGCATCAAAATGGCGCCACTGCCGAGGAATGGTTTCATGTGAAAATGTAGTTTTCTAGAGTTTTTGTTCTCTCTAGTGTAGTTTTTACTAATTTTACTTTCAATTTTGTTTTTCTTTTAATTTGTTATTTTAGGTGAATATGCCGAAGCAAAGTAGTGGCAAGTAAGCCGAAATGAACCAAGGAGTCGAGAAGGACTCCATGCTGACCGCACTAGCAACTCAGCTGAGTGACTTGGCCACCAAGATAGCTGAGGTGGAATACCAGTGCAAACTGGAATGGAGGTGCACACCCCCTTATGAGCAAACACAGTTTACTAATGATGAAAGTAAACGTGTTGAACACACGCTTCTAAACATTCTCCAAGAACTCCATAAGTAAGATAGAATCATCTAATGGATGAAGGAGAATGTTGAAGTGTTAAAATAGATGGTTGGCTCACACTCCAGATCCATCCACCAGATTGAGACACTCATAAGTCACGTGTTTCCTCATTCCAACCCGACAAGGAGATGGGGGACTCCGAGAGAGTCAACCCCAAGAATTGGAACGTGAATGAGGACTCGCGTTGTGCCACACGTTAAATAAGGCAGTGTTTGGGAGGCAACCCAAAACCCTTTTTACTTGCTTTTGTTTCTTGGTAGAATAATGGTGTGTTGTTTGTACAGGTTAAAGTAAGGGAGGTGATTGAAGAAGTGCGTGAAGGTGAGCGATCAATCCATTTGGCGCATCGCCAATGAGATTGGCGATCACAATTCTTTCTTCCGTCTGACTCAAGGCACTGTCAGCTTGGAACCTGTAAAACTCTATGGTCTGTAGAAAATGAAAGGTGCATCGCTGAACATGTCAGCGATCTCGATGTAGACTGCCATTGGGATTCTCACATGAGTTGCAGATTCTGTTAAATTTGGCAAAGAAATCAGACACTTGGCGCTTCGCCGAGAGAATGGGCGAACTTGATACACATCATCGAATGGGCGGAAACTAGATGGTTTTCGCACGCCACAGGTTTAAGAGTTCCATGTCACTCACTTTCTCTCACTTTATAATCCTATCAAACTCACATCTGCACTTTAGTTTTATATTTCCCGCATTTTTGGAGTATTTTAGTTGTCAAACTATGCGCGGAGTTGGATTACATTGTTGCCTAGCATCTCAGTAGCATTTTAATCAGCATAAAAGGTTGGTAACTCGAACCCCGCATTTAATTTATTAAAATTGTACTCATTTTTATAATGTTGATATGTGAAAACAATTGTTGAGTCTCTAGATTGATGGGATTTCATGTGCTACTAATTATGATTCAACACTTACTGCGTAACTGGTAGAATCCCACTCAATTATGCTTTGATTCGAATAGTGTTGTTTTGGGTGTGTAAAAATCATTGCGGGTCTTCATTGAATTCAGGCATTAGAAGCTTAAACTGTGATATCAGGGGTTGCAGGGTTAGTCTCTCTGAGCAAAGCAAGTAATCAGACCTTCCACAGAAGATGTGCTCAAAGAGTCACTCTTATTCAACTGATCAACATTATTGTTAGTTCCACAAAATTGAGGTTTCTTAATCACATTACAAGAACGCTCAACCAGTGAACTACACTCACAAACATGTTGATCAACACAATCATTACAAAATAATGAGCTAGCATTCAAAACATAGGTGTCAACACTAAGTGGACACAAATCGAACTTACTAGAAGAATCAATTCGGTCATCAGCAGGATAAACTAGTGTATCCACATTTCCAATAAGCACATTATCATCACTTGGTAAAGAAACAATAGGCTTACATAAATACAAGCTAACATTTACACTTTGTTCATTTGCAATGGTAAAAGTGTTAAGTTTAGCTATTGTACCTTGATGCCCACAAGAAAGATCTTCTTTACCTTGGATGTTGGGACATCCCATAAGTGCATCCATCACTTCTTCGATTGTAGGCTCTTTGGTGGGAACTTATGTTCCTCTATTCATCATGCTTGTACCTACATAAGATTCCTTACCAGGTGAAGGATGAATAGAAATGTTAGATTGAGATTGTGGAAACCCTCTCACTTCACTCCTCTCAACCTCTCATTTTTCCACTCTAAGGTTGCCACCTTGATTTCCCTTAATCCTCTCAATCTTTTGTCTCTCACTTTTCACCTTAGGAGTTGGAAATAGATGTGATCCCTAATGATCTACAACACACTTGTACCCGTTCTTCTCATTTGGGACCCTATGCTCATTGAACCAATCACCCCCAAAACTTAGGTGACAAGAAGCCATGCGCATTATATCACACCAAACCTCCTCATAGTATTTTCCGTGTGTGAAAGAGACTCTTACCCCTTCGGTAACCTTATATTCCTCCATGGTGTATGGATAAGTCCTTTGAAATCGAGGTAGTCCCAAGTAGCTACCACCTCTGGAGTGATGTAATTTAGATTGTACCCATCATCGATGACAAGGTCAAATCCCAAAGCCCCACAAATGCCAACCTTTGTCATAAGAACTGGTCTTCTCGGATCGACATTTAAAAGTTTTGTGTACCCTTTTGGCACATACTTGAACATAATCAGCCCTTTCAATACTTCCCATGTCAATGGGTGGCCACTTCCGTGGAGTGTTCAGAGCCTTTCCTCTAGAATCCACCAACCCAATGCAAGACCTTTCAAATGACCAAGGGAATACAAGGGTCGCTATGGTCCTCTTAAATCATGGCGTTGGAAAATCTGTTCGCACTCCCACTCCCAATCAAGATATGCCTCGGGATCACGTCTTCCTTCAAAGATAGGAAAACCAATCTTTTTGGTACCGAGACCCTTGGCGCATCCCATATCATAGTAACCTGGGTCTGAGGCAATTGTGGAGATTCTGCCTTATAACTCTTTGTACCTATAAAATGACAACTCACGAAAACAACAAACAATGTTAGCACTAGTAAAATGAACTCACAATCACTCGTGTTTACACAACTTTGATTGCCTCTCAAATTGGCGCGGTAATGTTGAAGATTGCTTATACTCAGTTGATCACAAGGTCTCGATTTCTACTTTTGGCCGGAATGGATTTTTGTTTAAAGAAAAATGGACGACTCAATTAAAGCAAATGGACTTGAGTCAAGAATTAACTACGAAGTAAAACAAATAAAAGCACAAAAAGAAAAGCACTAACAAAGAAGTGAATTCAATAACCAATAGTCAACAAGTATGGGTAGTTACGAGTTGAAAATGAGTTTAGGATTCTAGACAAAAAACTAGAAACAAAAGAAAAGAAACTAAAATTAGGACCTGAGAAGAAAGGGTCATAAGATGAGCTTCCGATCGCCAAATGCATTTTTTTCTTCGCCTAACGTGAATTTCAGCTCGCCAACTTGAAGATTGACTCGCCAAACTTGACATTCTGCCAAGGCAACTTGGCAATCTGGGTGGATATTCGGCGATGCGCCGAGTGGATTCGGTGACCAGGCTTAGCTCGTCGAATTTTTCAGTAGCCTCTTCCTAAACAAAGTCAACTCGGCGACCTACCTGCCCAAAGGGCGAATCAAACACTTGCCTTTTCAAATATTCTCTTCCTTGAATATGAATGTTCTTCAAGAACTTCAAGAATAAGATGAACACCAAAATAAAACCCCAAAGATTCTTTGCTCGGAATTTCACGAAACTTTAGGTGAATGCTCTCCTTGATATAGGAAACAAACCCCAATACTTTTTAGCACTCAATTCCTTGCCAAAATTTCTAGATTTCAAAACCCACTTCGTCTTCTTCAAAGCTTCTTCAACCAGCAATGGTGGAAACTTTAATAGTGAGCCAAACCCTTTGAAATCTCAGCCCAAAGCTCAAAATAGGCTAGGCAACACTAATCTAACCTTGGAAACTCCAAAGAAGACTCAAATAAACAAGACCCATTTTTGAAATTTCTCAAAAACGTTTTGAACACTTTTTTTTGTTTTCGTAACAAACCCAAGACTAGATTCGTAGGAACGAAACTAAGCCTTGCTCTGATACCAAATAATGTAATACCCACAAGAGAAACTATAATATAATGCGGAAATCAAAAGACAAGAAGTTATCGCCGAACCCATTTGGCGGATCTCCGAGCCATTTGGCAAGCCCGACTTGGCTCGCCCATTGGCCCATTTCGGGTCACTTTTGGGCCCATTTATGTAATAATTCCTAATACTATAAATAGGTGTCTTAAGGTTCATTTTAGGGTTAGATTTGTTTTGTTGAATTTTGTTAAAAACCTAAACTCTTTATGTGAGTGTTTAGACCTTGGTTCAAGCTTTTGTTGATCGTTACTTAGAAATGAGGGTTGCTTGGGATATCAATTCCTTGAGGTCTTCGTAAGAGGTCGGTGCTTGATTGCGGATTAATTAATTGAGGTCTTTAGGTTTAACATACCTTTAGGTTGCTTTTGATTTCCTTTTCTTGTGTAACTCTATTTATCCGGATTAGGTGCTTGTTAGGATCGAAATTGGAGGTTATTGGATTTAATACATCCTTTAGTTGCCAATTGTTTCTTATCTTGTACAAGCATGATTCATTTAAGGTGATTAACCTTTCACATTATACATATATGCAAGCTATCTCCTCATATCAGTCTTACTCTATAAGCCCTAGTGATCAACATTATGACTTCAATCCCTACATTAAAGATTACTCCACCATCAACATACTAGTCTAGATCACAATACACATCATTCATAAGCCTTAATCATAGACAATTCTAAGCATGATTCATCATAGAGTCCCAATTCTAATCATTAAATTCATATTCTATCATATATGCATAAGTCTAGTTCAATTCACTATTCATACTCTCATTCTTGGATAAGTTCTATTCAAGATAACAACTCAAGAGAATCTAGCAAGAATCATCAATTTCTCATCCAAAAGCATGAACCCACATATCTCAAAAATTAGGGTTCAATCAAGGAAATCACATAAAATCCTCATACTATCATGAATAAACACTAAATTAATCATACATGAGTAGTATCCAACCATTTGGAATCATACCCACCTAAAACCCATGCTTTGGAAGTAACTCTAGCTTAGATTGGGGTTTTCTGTTCAAAAACCTTAGGGATTTCTAGGGGACTCTATGGGTGGAAGAACCCATAGATGACAAGCTTTACATACCTTCAATAACAGCCTTAAAATAATCTTGAATCCATGGAAAAAATCACCCTAAGCCACTGCCCTCTTCTCTTCTCTTCTTCCTCTTCTTCTTCAATTCTAGAGAGATGATTTTTGGAGAGGATTTTAGGGGTCTTTAGATGTAAGGGTAAAAAGTGATTGGTTTAGGGTCAATTAATTATTTATAGGAGGTAAATTAACTAATTAATCGACCCTCCTAACCCCCAAACTAATTACTAAACTAACCCTCAACTCCTCACTTAAAACTAAAAGCTGAAAACTGGGCAGACCTACGAGACCTCCACCTACGGACCGTAGGTGGAGTGACGGTCCGTTCTGTGCCATCGTTGTTTGGGTCTGGGACTTGGTCATGGGAGCTAAGGATCCCTAGACTAAGTCCTGAAATACGGATCTGACTTACGGGGAGTCGTTTGACTTACGGGGCATCACTTGCCTTCGTAAGTCAAGCTGTTTTTGACAGCTTTTGGCCAATGATGGGGTTCTCCTCAAGGACCTCTAGGGTGGTCCCTGAGGGATCATACCCGGACGTTTAACCCCAATTTATGTCCATCTAAGTATAGGGAACATTTATCTTCATTTAAACCCTCATACAACACTCCAAAGGTCCACTACAAGACCGTACAACACACTAGGCCATCTCAGTAGTTCAACTTACTAGTTTTTGGGCGTTATAATCGTTTCTTGATGTTTGACCTCTAAAATCACCAAACCAATTTTAAAAGCCATTATTTATCATTTAAACAAGTTTCCAACTATAAACTAACATGTGAGGCTCTAGTTCTCCCTACTAGATTCCATCAAACAATAGCTAGGTCTAACTAGGTTTTATGGGATGTAACAGTATCCCCCACTTGGGAACATTCGTCCTCGAATGACATCTTAAACCTTTTCATAAATTTCTTAATCTCAGCTAACAGCCCATCATGCATGCACAACCTCTAAATGCACACAATACCAAGGAACAAAATCTCAATTGCAAGAACTAGAGCATGCTCATAATTCAATTCATGATACCTAGATGCAACTTCTACTATAGTACACCACAACATGAGGAAACAATGCACAAAAAGTCATTCCAACAAGACCTAGACAATTTCATGAACATGCATATAAGAAAATCATGGCAACACATAAGGCACCAAAATAACCCTACTAGATAGGCACAGTATCCCCCACTTGGGAGCAAGCCTACACCACTTTTCTAAACCTTATGCATATTAAAATAATTCCAAAATCCAACATAACAAGTCATAAAAGACAAGAAATCTGGAAATTTTCTAAAACATGAAAGAAGTACATACCGGAAAGGGACATGAGGAGATCACTCTTGATCTTCTCTAGATTGGAGAGCATACAGCCTATTCCTCTTTGGAGGCTCACCATCCCCACCACTAGGGGCAACTTGCTTACCCTCTCTTATAGTAGCCTTTGCCTTAGGGCAATCCTTCTTCATGTGGCCACTCTCACCACATCCATATCAACCATCTTTACCGGCTAAAGACCTCCCCTCATGCAACTTACCACACCTAGAATAAGTAGGCCATAGGGACTCAGTACCTTTCCCTTGTGACCTAGGGATAGACACTATCTCATCCTTATACTTAGGAGCATTAGAATAACCTTGTCCGGAAAACTTTTGTCGATTCCTAGAACGACCATGTCCATCGGAACCATAAAGAAAAGACTTATCATTATCCATCCTAGACCTATTTTTCTCCCTAGACATCTCTTCTTTGAGTTTTCTCTCTTCCATTTGTTTGGCATGAATCATGAGGTGGGATATATCCATGTTATCAACAAGCAGGGTTGTACGACACTCTTTCGCTACCATGTCAGACACACCCGACAAGAACCTATTCATCTTATCCTTGACACTCATGTTACCTTGCTTAAGATTGATGAACTCTTCCATCTTAGCCTCCCTTAACTCCCGGGGAAAGAACCTATCCAAAAATGCTTCCTTAAATGCTTCCCATTCTATGGGATCCGCCCCTACTGGCCTAGCATCTTTCCATTGCTCCTACCATATTTGAGCAACATCCTTCAATTGGTAAGGGGCTAATTCCTCTTTCTCCCTAGAATTCACTCCCATGATAGCAAGTGTCTTGTAAACCTCCTCTATGAACCCATTCGGATCCTCTTCTACCTTGGAGCCATAGAACTCCGGAGAATTCGTTCTTAAAAACTCCCTTACTCTAGAAGCACCCATCCCCCCTATAGGGTTTTCCGGAGCCACCATCTCTGTATTGGCTTGCGCCATCAAGGCTTGAGCCACCAATTGCATAGAAGCCCTAAACTCCGCTACAGTATCATTCCCCATTGGAGGGTCATAAGGAACTTGAATTGGAACTTGGGGAGGAAAATCTCGGTCCCCAATGCCTTCTCCTTCTCTCCTAGCATGCGCTCTAGTATTAGTTATACCCTGTAACACCAAAGGGAAGGATTAGAAAAATGCCCTACTAAAGCCAAACTCTATGGCATGACAAGAGAATGAAGAAGTGAGACTTTTCCTAAGAATCCCATAGCCTCCTATTCATAGATGTGTTGCGACTCACACCGATGAATAAGACTCTTACTACACGTGGTTTGAGACATCCTAAAATTTTCCCAAATACTTATGCTTTGATACCAAGTTTGTCACGCCCCAAGAGCACCCCCTAGACGTGACCGGCGTACTTGACCCCAAAGGGGTCGCATACAAGCCTTTAGCATAGTCATACCATAAGATCATAAAAAATACGGGAAATTTAAAACTTTCTTTAAATCGTTCAAACGAAAACATTTCATAAAAGCGGAAGTCATTACTAAGTTTATGTCTCAAAACCATCTATGAATAATATGAATAAAAGTCATTGGGACGCAGCCCATACAAAGTCTGAAACATAAGCAAAACACATGAGAAGGAACATAGGGGTTTATCCTTGAAGCTATGAGGACTCACCAAATCTTCAAGTCTTCAAAAGCCTTAGAAACCTAGACTCCAAAGAACTCAATCTCCAACACCCTACATTTGATTAGAATATAGGCAGTATCCGTTAGTACAAAATGTACCAAGTATGAAAGCTAACATACCAACATAAAACATTTCAAAATGGTTAGCCAACGTAAGACATAATTATAAGTGACAATAACATAATCATAACATAATTATCACATCATAACAAGTGAACATAATACATACATAGGTTCATACTTCAACCTTTAGTATTTCATCTTTAAGTGAACTACTTCAAAATCAACCTCCAAGTATACTTGTGCAAGGCCAAGATAGCATCCCATAATACTACCTAAGCTAAGTACCTCTCTTGGGTCATTCTTGGTCCACTACAAGAAAAACAGCCTCTAAAGAAGGGAAATCTAGTCCCTAAAAGTCCAAAACTAGTCCCCAATTGGTCTGTTGCGATGGAAAAAGGCTGGTCGCCACCCGTCCTAATAGCTTTTCTCGCTAAAAGTTAATTGCGGCGGGTTATCTTTTCTGGTCGTTAAATGTTTATAGAGACGGAAACAGCGTTGGTCGCCAAAACACTTTTAGAGACTACATATCTCATCCCAAATACATGATTTTCTTCTTTGAAATGTACTTATTTTCTATTAGTTAAATCACTTTCGTGACAAACAACTACCTCGTCCTAGATTGACCTTTACGGACGAGAACCTACCTCATCCTAGATGAACCTTTAGGGATGAGAAACTACCTCATCCTAGATAAAACTTAAGGAAAAAAATAATCTCATCCTAAATGAACCTTTAGGGACGAGAAAGTACCTCATTTTTAATTGGCCACGAATGGTTTTAGAGCTTCGTATCATAAAATTTAAAAAATTATCAATCAATATAAGATTGCTACTGAAATCTCCATACAAAATGCTGATATATATTGATTAACAAATCTTAGATTTCAATATTTTCTTAACAAACAAAACTTTGGTAATTAACATCTCAAGCTAAACTATGACAACATGTTCTACATAACTTTCATAGCAGAATGATATTGATCTTGTTCATCTTTGAAACTAGCATCTGGACATGTAACTTCAGTTTCCAAAATCCTCCAAGAGTTATCCAGAAACGTGAACAGGTTGCAAGGATGTAAAAAAAATTAATTAGGAATGCTTTGAGATTCATTAACCAATAATTCAAATTTTTATCACAAGTGCAAGAATAAGTATCCATGCCGACACCTTGAATCAGAATAATCATCATGATCAAGTAACCATTTTGGTCATTTTCATAAAAAAAATGTTTTAATACAGCTTCAATTTTCATTATCACATAATTTTCTTCAATGAAGAGCTTATTCACTGCTAAACATTATAGATATCCATTGAACTGTGATAATCTTCTAGGAAAAAGATTCATATCTGTTACAAATCATTCTTCGAGCTTTCTTTTTCTTTTTCATCAAATAAGGATAAAAATGTTCTGGATACAAGAAGTGTACCAAAAGAACAGAAAATCTTACTAAAAGACAGAGATATTGTTGCTACATTACAAATAATATGCTAAGAAACCATCAAATGATGCACAAAAAATAGAACTTTAAGTGTCCATTTGGTACTACATCTCAAGTATAAAACGTCTATAATTTTCAAGTTTATACATCTTGATGTAGTGTTTGGAGACAAAAATAGATGAGAGCACTCGACACAATGATTTCATCAAATTGATATTTTCTATTACCATTTAACAGAAGCATTTGTTTCCCTTTGTGGTTGCCTCCTAGAGTTTCCTATTAGAAGTTCAAGTGTACATTCGGTAGTGTATCAGAAGTCTAGAACATCTATAATTTTTAAGTTTATATATCTTGATGTAGTACAATAGGTGAAAGAATATCAGGTTTTTTATCTCATTGCGAGAGTACTACACCGGAATTGCTTTACTCTATCATAGTTGCAGCTCTCAACAAATCGCAATTCTAAGCCATCTCTCATAAACCATTTAAAGATTCTTGAGTCAGAATTCTAGTTAAGGGAGTACCATATATCTTATGAAATCACATTTCTTGTTCTTATTGAAGAGTGTGATTAGGTACAGATGTGCAGAAAATAAAAAATGTGTGCACGTAGCTATGTAGAAAATAAAAGATGTGCCAACGCAGCTGTGCAGAAAAAAATGATGTGCACGCGCTGATATTTAGAAAATAGAAAATAGAAGAAGACATGTGTGCAACTGTGTATAAAATAAAAAATAGAGGAAGGAGACGTAACGTGCAGTTGTACAGAAAATAAAAAATAGATGAAAAGGACAAGCACATACAGTTATGCATGAAATAAAAGACAGAGGAAGCAACTTCAGCTATGTATCATGAATTAGATCTATATGATTCTTGCACAATGATCATGTTCAATCATACCTATTAACTAGGACCTAATTTTTCATTAGCTATTTCAATATGTATGTAGTAAGGAACTAGGCTTTTTTCTTTCAGTTACATCATCAAATTGTTCTCACAAAAGCTAGGCAAAGATATGAATCATGACACAAATAGCTTGAGCTATAAAGCGTAGGTCTATTAACTGAGAGCCAAAGGTTATAGGTAATCAAACAACCACTAGCTAAGAGAATAAAATCACCCAGCAAAGGACCTAACAAGGGAAGAAAGCATTCAAACATGATCATTATCTTATTAGCTTCCTAACAGTTCAGCCTTACAATAACCATTTAAACGACTATACGTAAATCAATATGGGTATATGCTTACTTACTTGGTTAGAGAAATATTCCAGTGGTCATTCAGTTGAAATTGGTGATGACGTATGCAGGATATGTGACTGTTGAGCAGCAAAGAATTTATGCAGGTCAGACCACAACTGAAAAGAGAGATAAGTGAGTAAGAATAACTAGGATCTATTTTAGTTGTTCGTTTATTCAATACTTACAAGTGTTATCAAGAAAACATTATTCTATTCAATCAAAAAATATTTTGTTCGACCTAGTCGATAGGGGGCTTAATATATTGAACTTCTCAAATTGGAATAAGGTTGGAATAAGAAAGTTATAATGTGGACTATAGCAAAGAATAAATACATTTTACATCAAAGATAACTCCATAAATAATATCCCTACACCTAAACAATCTGGTAGGGTGGTTAAAAAAGTTTTGGATGCAAGATCCTTATTAACTATTGGAACTCTATGTTGAATTGAACTGGATTCATCTGTTGTGGTGGGTTCAACATAAAGAGTGCTTATAAATCTTTTTTTCCACAATATCCTACAGCTACGTGGAAGAAATTCTCTATGGAAAACGAAAATCTGGTAAACATCAGCTCATCCTCTGGCTATACCTGCAAAGAAGACTAACAACAGTTGATGCATTAACAAAATGGTGTATTTAAGTTGACATTATATGTATTCTATGCTAGGATTCCTAGAAATACCACACTAGAATTCAACATGCTTCCATTGCCTACCATACTCGAACAGAAGGAACATCCGCAAGTTACAATAGAAATGTAGAGGGTCAATCATAGTTCTGATGGAGATTGCTAAAGAGCTACACATAGTTGTCTAGAAGAAAAGTAGATCAAAAGGCATGCTTGATACTATAGTCTTATGACTTATCTATAGGATCCATTTGTATATACAGCTGAAAGTAGTAGTAGTGGTCTGAATACTGAAACTAGTCCTTGAGTCAAAAAGTACTAGCTATACATATCAGTCATTTGGTTGAATAAACTCATATCTTTTATACAATTTATTTTTTGAAAAAACATACTTGTTTCAACTGCTTGTATGTATTGCTTAACTAGTTCATTAGATTGAGAAAATAAAATTCATTGTAAGAAATTTGCCTTTTGATGTCAAAGACTTAAGCCCTCATCGGCTAGTCTTCATCCCTTCCAAATTGCACCAGACGCGACGAATGAATATCTCATAGTACAATTCATGATTGATCATCCCCATTTTCAATCTTTATACTGAACCTGCAGAGAAAGGCAAAAGTACAAAATTAATAGGTAAAATTCTTATCCGGTGAACCGAAGGATAGAATCCAACTAATCTTTGAGCTTTGCAAAATGTCAAAACTATACAAAAAGTACTATAAATTATAATTTTCTCATACAACAATAAGTAATTATCAAAATACGGGCCTTTTTAAAGCGTTGTTGAACTTTAGTGTGGTATAATAAAGTGTATTATTGTTCCCTACGGAATACAAAGACCTTGATCGAGAATCAAAAGGAGAAATCAGTCTTGTGACTTTTCCCATCAATAAGAAGCTTGTGCGATAATAAAGATATGGCTATCAGAATGGGTTATAACAAGCATATTAGTTAATAGAAGATACTTTACATCATTAGTTCCTTTTCGTTTCTTATGTGAAAGATTTTCTAAGTCATTTGAATCACGAGTTCGAGTTTTTTTCACTACATGCCAATCTTTTTTGGAATTATCATTACCATAAAAACTTGAGATGCTTAATCCTCTACAACAAAAGGCTCATTTTTTTCCCAATAATCTACATGGATTCACACTTACGAAGTCATATATACTTATATCTTGTAATCATCCTTTCTCTGTTTTGAAAAGCGACAACATTTTTATTGCAAGTTGGCTTAAATTTGTGATTTACCGAGAACTGCCATTAAGATAGAGTACAACAAAAGTGACAGAGAATCTCATCTACATTCAAAACCTATAGGATATTCTACTTAATATATGTAATCCGTTAAATTTGTATTAGTTTGTTCCAACTTTAATTATAGTAAGAGCAGAGTAAATTGAAGAGGAAAGAACATATATTGTTTGAGGTCGACAAGAGACGAACTTGAACTAGTTGCAAACCAAATTACTAATTGAATATAATAGATTACAAAAACTAAGGTTTCAACAACAACGACAAGAACATAGCAGTGTGATTTTATTAGATAAATAGTAGTAAGAAATATAACAAAAGTAACAAAGTTTGTATTTCATCAAGCCAAACACCATACACACACCAACTAGGAATTCCAACTCGACAATCTTTCAGTTATTGTACAAATTAAAAAAAATTACTACTCCCTCAACTAGGACTCCCAAATCAACAATATTTCAATAATTGCACAAATAAATTACCATAAGATTGTGCAAGAGATTAAGAAGATAAAGAGTTACTTCAGTAAAGCAAATAGTAAAGCAAATTTAGAAAAGAAGAAGATAAAGTCGCAGAAGAGGAGGCATACCCAAGATTAGAGTCGATGAAAATAGATTTGGGTGAACTGATGTACTTTCTGTGTTTTAGGCTAGTTGTTGTGATGAGTAACAAACTCCATGCTCTCCTTGTTTTGAGAAACTACAATGATTTTTCTGAGTGTTGGCTGAGAATAGCGATTTGTAGAAGAGCTGCTACTAGGGCACAATAGAAAAACGAGACATGTATTAAAAACAAAGAGTTTTTGTTTTATTTTTTTAGAATTTTAATTCTTACTTTTGGCGCCTGATGTGTTTGTTGAAAATATAACTTTTAACTTTATTTTTAAATTTTTTTAATATATGTTTGAGTGCACTTTTCTCCCGCTCCCACTCTCAAGTTGTAATTTGGGAGAATATACTAATTTATTTAGAGACTAGATTTAGTACCATCGCAATAAAACATAGAATTAGGGACTAGAATATAATCTCATCTCTATACATGTACTTTTAAGGACGAGATTATTAGCTAGTCTCTAAATATTGGTCTTAAATAAAGCTTTTTCTTGTAGTGGTCATAGTCCACCTTCATAGGTAAGACCTAGGTTTTCATGACATAAGAGCACTAAACCCCTAAGAAACCTCAAGGGATACTTGTGCAATGCATGTGGGGCATCTCATAATACCACACACACTAAGCATGTCCTAGAAGTAACCATATTCATATGTTACTATTTCTAAGTGTCACTATTGACCTACTATCATATTTGACAAGGAAGTATCATCTTAAATCAATCATATCATGGAAGGCAACTATAGCAACTATCCAATCTAGGCATACTTCACTTAAGAGGATATTTTGTAAGTAGCTTCAAGTCATACTTGTGCCATGTATGAATGGGATCCCATACTACCATTCACACTAAGTACTCCTTTAGGCTAACTTACTCAATGTTAACTATATTTCATTCTAGTCTATCAAGAATAGCATACTACCAAGCTAGACCTACTACCATGGAAAACATCATATCATACAATCCACGCTATCAAAGGAAGGATACAAGTATTCCAAACCTAGCCACCATGCAACAATTCAATAAGATTCAAGCTATCTTTAGGGAAGTATGAGTCCTCAACCCTAGGATATCCTTAGAGAGTACGGTGTCTCAATCCTAAGCTACCATGAAATGGTCTTGGCCTAACCAAATCAAGCTACCATGAAGAGCATTCTAACCATGCTAGTTCAAGCTACCCATAGGATAGAATAGATCCTCAATCCTAGGCTACCATGCCTATGCTAATGCAAGCTACCATGAAAAACATCTAACCAATGCAAGTTCAAGTTAACCGTAGGAGTGCTTAATTCCTCAATCCCAAGCTACCATGAGATCTACCATCCCAAGCTACATAATTCAACTATCCATGAAGGAATCATAAGAATCAACCTCAAGCTATTCAAACTTAACAAGCATGATTCATTTAAGGTGATTAACCTTTCACATTCTACATATATGCAAGCTATCTCTTCATATCAGTTTTACTCTATAAGCCCTAGTGATCAACATTATGACTTCAAGCCCTACATTCAAGCTTTACTCCACCATCAACATACTAGTCTAGATCACAATACACATCATTCATAAGATTTAATCATCGACAATTCTAAGCATGATTCATCATAGAGTCCTAATTCTAATCATGCAATTCATATTCTATCATACATGCATAAGTCTAGTTCAATTTAAAATTTCATACTCTAATTCTTGTATAAATTCTTTTCATGGTAACAACTCAAGAGAATCTAGCAAGAATCATCAATTTCTCATCCAAAAGCATGAACCCACTTATCTCAAAAATTAGGGTTAAATCAAGGAAATCACATAAAATCCTCATACTATCATGAATCAACACTAAATTAATCATACATGAGTAGTATCCAACCATTTGGAATCATACCCACCTAAAACCCATGCTTTGGAAGTAACCCTAGCTTAGATTGGGGTTTCTGTTCATAAAACCTTAGGGATTTATAGGGGACTCTATGGGTGGAAGAACCCATAGATGACAATATTTACATACCTTCAATCACAGACTTAAACCAAGATTGAATTCATGGAGAAAATCGCCCTAAGCCACTGCCCTCTTCTCTTCTCTTAAAACTAAAAGTTGAAAACTAGGTAGACCTACGAGACCTCCACCTACGGACCGTAGGTGGAGTGACGAGCCGTTCTATGCCTTCGTCATTTGGGTCTGGGACTTGGTCATGGGAGCTAAGGCTCCCTAGACTAAGTCCTGACCTACGGAGCTGACTTACGGGGCGTCGTTTGACTTTCGGGGTGTCACATGCCTCCGTAAGTCAAGCTGTTTTTGACAGCTTTTAGCCAATGATGGGGTCCTCCTCAAGGACCCCTAGGGTGGTCCCTGGAGGGGTCGTACCCGGACGTTTAACCCCTATTTATGTTCATCTAAGTATAGGGAACATTTGTCTTCATTTAAACCCTCATACAACACTCCAAAGGTCCACTACAAGACCCTACAACACACTAGTTCATCTCACTAGTTCAACTTACTAGTTTCCGGTCGTTATAATCGTTCCTTGACGTTTGACCTCTAAAATCACCAAACTAATTTCAAAATACATTATTCATAATTTAAACAAGTGTTCAACTATAAACTAACATGTGAGGCTCTAGTTCGCCCTACTAGATTCCATCAAACAATAGCTAGGTCTAAATAGGTTATATGGGGTGTAACCCTAAGATATACCTCCGATCCAGCCATCATCATCTCAGATTCTTAGACAGTGACATACCGAAGACAATCTTCAGGACAAGGTATGGCCACTATGAATTTGTTATTATGCCTTTTGGACTAAAAAATGCTCCTGCACCTTTCATGGGCGTAATGAATAGGGTGTTCAAATGGTATTTGGAGTTGTTCGTCATTGTTTTTATTGTTGATATCCTCATTTATTCTCAGAGTGAGGAAGAGCATTCAACTCATATAAGAGTTATTGTGTAAGCCCTCAGTGATCTCCAGCTATCCGCTAAGTTCAACAAATGTGAATTCTTGTTACTATTCGTCACTTTCCTTAGTCATGTGGTATATAGTGAAGGGATCCATGTTGATTCTCAGAAAATTGAGGCAGTACAACACTGACCATAACCCACCTCTCAAAGTGATATTAGAAGTTTCTTGGGTTTGACCGGCTATTGTAGAAGGTTTGTGGGAGGATTTTCATCCATAGCTTCCCCATTGACCAAGTTGACTCGGAAAAATGTCAATTTTCAGTGGTAAGATGAGTGTGAGAAAATCCAATAGGTTTACTACAACTCCTATCTTGACTCTACCTGATGGTTCAGATGGTTATGATATTTATTGTGATGCATCAAAGGTCGGCCTAGGTTGTGTATTGATGCAGCGAGGTAAGGGCATAGTTTATGATTCTAAACAACTTAAGGTCCATGAGAAAAACTAACGAACTCATGACTTTGAGCTTACAGCCATAGTGTTTGCCTTAATGATTTTGAGACATTACTGGTATTGTGTTCATGTTGATGTGTTAACAGATCAAAAGAGGCTCTAGTATGTGTTTACCCAAAAAGAGTTAGATTTTTGTCAGAGGAGATGGATTAAATTCCTCAAAGACTACGACACGAATGTGCTTTACCAACCGAGTAAGGACAATGTAGTAGTTGATGCCTTCACTAGAGTATTCATGGGTAGTTTAGAACATTTTCATGAAGAAAAGAAAGAGTTAGCCAAAGATGTTCATCGACTTGCTCGCTTAGGAGTTTTCCTTAAGGATACGTCAGATAGTGGTGTGATAGTACAGAGTGGAACAAAATCATAATTAGTAGTGGAGGTTGAGGAAAAACTGGATAGGGTTCCTATTATACTTCACGTGGAAGGTGTAGTTCATCAGCAAGAAGTTGAGGTTTTCTACAAAGTGTAAGATGGTGTACTTCGTTACATGGGTCACTTTTGTGGTCCAAATCTAGGTGACTTGAGGTAGCAGATCCTTACAGAAGTTCATAATTCAATATATTTGATTCATCCAGTGACAATAAGTTGTACCGTGATCTACGGGAAGTCTATTGGTGGAACGACATGAAGAGGGACATCGTAGATTTATGGCTAAGTGTCCTAAATGTCAATAGGTTAAACTAGAACATTAGAGACCAGAAGGTGTGACTCAAGAGATTAGCATTTCCACATGGAAGTGGGAACTGATAAACATTGACTTCATTATAGGTTTACCTCGTACTGGCAGACAACATGACTCTATTTGGGTGATATTGAAAAGATTTACTAAGTCAGCTCTATTATTGGTTGTCAAGACTATATATTCAGTGGAGGACTACGCTAGACTCTACATCAATGAGATAGTCAAGTTGTATGGGGTTTGTTTTGTCCATCATTTCAGACGGAGGTCCTTAGTTTACCTCTCATTTCTTGAAATCATTTCAGAAAGCTCTTGGTAGTTAGGTAAATCTCAGTACAATTAGAGGACATGTTGAGAGCTTGTGTTATCGATTTCCAGGGTAATTTGGATGACCACCTACCTCTCGTAGAGTTTACCTATAATAATATCTTGCATTCTAGTATTTCGATGGCCCCGTATAAGGAACTATATGGAATAGACGCAGATCTCCGGTTGGTTGGTTCGAAGGAGGTGAAGCGGCTTTTATGGGGCCAAACTCGGTTCATGAGGTAATGGAGAAATGTAACACTCTGGAAACTAGTAGGCTAAACTAGAGCTTAACATGAGGGTTAGAGTCATAAACGTACCTCCCCGTACCTAAAAATATAGGGTTCCATGTTAGAACATCAGGGTACGACCCCCAAGGACCAACCAATGGTCCTTGAGGAGAACCCTTAAAAAGTTGCCTGGTGGTGACCCACGAAGGGGACTCACACTTCGTGGGTCAGCCCACGCCCCTGGGTAAGAGGTCTTGGTTTATGACCCTAAACTCAGGTCTCTGAACCACATACCCATGGTTCACCAGCATGCCACGCGGGCCCATCCATAGAACATGGTCGTGGGGTCGTGGGTGAGGCATGAAACTGCCTTTTGGAAGTTACACTTAAGGGCATTTCAGGGATTCCCGAATTTATTTAATATTATGTGGCGTCGTTTTACACTAAATAAGACTAACTATATAAGGTTTTTAAGACACCAAATTAATTCATCCAAGCCATTATTCAAAAAATCCCAAAAAGAACACATCCTCTCCAAAAATTCTCTCTCTAAGACTTCAAGGAAGAAGTAGAAGGAAGTTGGAGCTAGGGTTTGAAAAAGAAATATTTTCTACTGAAATTATTTGGAGATTCATAGCTAATGTATGGTAGCTCTTCATCCATGGAGTCCCTTCAAAACTCAATTTCAAAGATAGAAATTCCCGAAAAGCAAGGGTTTGACTCCAAGTCATGGATTCCTTTCAAAAACTATTCTATTGATTTAATTACTTTATATTATGATTTAGTTGATTATTTATGGTTTTATGTTGAAATCCCCCAAGAATCCATGAAATCCCCATTTCCTTTCAAAGTATGATAATTATGCATGATTATGAGATTTATGTATATGTTGTAAGAACACTTTGAGAGTAAAGTTATTATGATTATGATCTAGTTGTTGTATTGTTGAAAGGTTATCCTCATATACACACCTATGTATGAATATGATATGATGTGAAAGGTTTTCTCACAATATGATGATTCTATGGTTGAAAGGTTATTCTCACCTACTGAAATATGAGCTATAGTAGGAGTTATGTTGGATTGAGTGTCAACACATTCTTCGATGAATATGAAGTCAAGTCAGATATAATGTGAACTCCATGGAAATGAATGCTTACCACCGAGTGGATAGTGATATAAGATGGAAGCCTTCACGATGGTAGAGGCCGATTTGTAGGAGCAATCTCTTGGGATGGAAGCCCTCACGATAGTAAAGGCCGGGTTTCCTAGTAGCAATCACCTTATCCCATAAACTATTTTCCCTCATAGGTCTTTAAGATATTGATACACATAAGCTAAGAGTATGGTTCTACCTTAGGCAAGTAGGACAACCCCTTTTCGGTGTGGGGTAGACACCGGATTCCATGTTAAGCTCACATGGTCTATGTCGGTCAAGGCTTATTCCATAGTGATAATATGAAAAAGAATATTAATTATGAACTATAGCTACTCAAGAAGTTTTACTTAGTATGAGTGGGATTATAGGATCTTATTCATGCATTGCATAAGTATGCTTTGAGGATATTTATGGTTTGTTCCTCTTATGGTATGATGGTCTATGAGTTGATTATACTTATGAAATATTCTTATCCATTATCTTCAAAATGATGTTTTAACTTAGTAAATTGCATGCATTCAACTAAAAGGTCCATTTTAGCATGTTTTCATGATTTTATGCGTGACTATCATACGTAGTGCATTTTTGTACTAACCAATATTTTCCTATGGTTTCCCCAAGTGTAAGGTCCGGTTCTCAAGGTGGTTCTCATTGTGGCTAAAGCCTGGATTTGATCATTTATCCTTTCTTGTTGGTGAGTCCTCATGATTCTGAGGACGTATGTTATTTTAGTAGTTTCATTATTGTATTTCCTTTCTGGATTATGTTGTATGGGTTGTGACCCTATTTGATTCAAGTATTGTAATAGATAGCTAATTGAGATAAGTCAAGACTTTCGCTTTCATATATCAAAATTTTGGACTGGAAATGCGGTTTTAGTATTTATTATTCTATTGCTTATGTTATGATATGCTAAGTGGCTTACATGGTGCCTTTCGGGTTTCTATATGCCTTGTTACATCTAGGGGGTACCCTTTGGTCATGAGAAGCTTGGTAATGAGAGCACAAGGTCTAGAATAATTCTAGGATGATATCTCATAAGCCACGTCTAGTACAGTCTTGTTCATGAGTGTGAAGTGCGCCCAAACTATGTCGGGTGTGGAGGTTAGGTCGACTTTTCAGATGTTAGCCCAAGCTTTGACTACTCAAGCCTAAGTAGTGACGGCTCAGGCCAATAGAGATGTTATTAGTCATGTAAATCCTAATGTGAATTCAGCTGCTTCAAGGGTTAGGGATTTTTCTAGAATGAACCCTCCCGAATTTCATGGCTCCAAAGTGGAAGAGGACTCTCAAGAATTTGTGCAAGAGGTTTATAAAATACATGCTATTATGGGGGTGACTTTGGTAGAGAAAGCGTAGTTGGCCGCTTACCAACTGAAAAGTGTGGAACAAGTATGGTATAATCAATGGAAGAACAATACGTCGGCAGGAACGGGTCCCATAGAATTGGAAGTGTTCAAATCACCATTCCTTGATAGGCTCTTTCTTAGAGTTATGAGGTAAGCTAAGGTTGAAGAATTTATTCACCTTATGAAAGGTATCATGAGGGTTAAGGAGTATGCCTTGAAATTTACCCAACTATCAAAATATGCTCCATCTATTGTAGCGGATTCGAGGGATGAGATAAGTACATTTTTGATGGGTATGTCTGGCTTGGTTGTAAAAGAATGTCCTTCGGCAATTCTCCATCATGATATGGATATCTCACATCTTATGGCTTATGCCCAACAAATAGAGGAACAAAATCTCAAGAAAAAGAATAGGGAGGTGAAAAGAGCTAGGACCGGTGATGGGAACTTCTCCAATGCTAGGACTTATGGACAAGGTCGATCAAGGTTCAAACAAAGTTTCTCCAACCAAGGCTCCTCTAGTGCTACCACAAGGTTCAACAAGGATAGGGTGTCTAACCCTAAACCTCAAGGAGGTAATAGTGGTGGTTCTTATGTGACTTGGCCTAATTGAGCAAAATGTGGAAGAAAACATAATGGTAAGTGCCTAGTTGGCTCGAATGGGTGCTATGGTTGTAGAAGGAGTGACCACAAGATGAGAGATTTCCCGGTGCTCATGTCCAAGGGGAGAGAAGGCAAGCAAGATCCTCTAAGAGGTTTAAACTCCAATGCCCAAAAGCAAAACCACTTTTATTCTCCTCAATATTGAGGTGGCCAAGAGAGCTCCTCGGATGTTGTGACTGGTATGTTAAAAGTCTTTTCTATTGATGTATATGCCTTGTTATATCCCGGTTCTACTTTTTCCTTTGTGACATATTTTGTGGCCAGGAAGTTTGAAATACTCCCCGATGTGTTAGTAGAACCTTTTTTGGTCTGTATCCCGGTTGGTGACTTTGTGGCGGCTAGCAGGGTTTATAAAAGTTTTCCCATTTTCTTGTCCTATAGAGTTACATTGGTTGATTTGGTGGAGTTAGATATGTTAGACTTTGATGTTATTTTGGGTATCGATTGGTTGCATGAATGTTATGCCTCTATCGATTATAGGAATTGGGTGGTTAGATTCTGATTTCCAAATAAGCCTATCTTAGATTGGATGGGGGGAATTCTTTGCCTAGATGTCAATTTGTCTCTTGTCTTAAAGCTAGGAAGATGATCTCGAAAGGGTTTATTTACCTGCTTGTTAAGGTGAGGGATGTTGAATCTGTAACCCCTTCTTTGAAGTCAGTTCCGGTAGTTAATGATTTTCCGGAAGTTTTCCCTGATGATTTGCCCCAGTATTCGTCCCAAGCGGGAAATAGATTTTGGTATGGAACTTTTACCAAATACGCAACATATCTTAATTCCTCCTTATAGAATGTCTTCGGCTGATTTAAAAGTGTTGAAAGAGCAACTAAAGGATTTATTAGATAAGGGCTTCATCCGACCAAGTATCTCTCCACGGGATGCTCCGGTGTTTTTTGTTAGAAAGAAGGATGGGTCTCTTAGAATGTGCAATGATTGTCGTCAATTGAATAAAATGACTATCAAGAAAAAGTATCCCTTTCGTAGAATTGATGATTTGTTTGACCAACTTTAGGGGGCTAGTTATTTCTCTAAGATTGATCTTTATTCGAGTTATCACCAATTAAGGGTGAGAAAGATGGATATTCCAAAGATGACCTTTTGAACCCGGTGTGGTCACTATGAGTTTGTGGTAATGTCGTTTAGGTTGACTAATGCTCCGACGGTGTTTATGAACTTGATGAATAGAGTTTTTAGGCAATACCTAGACATGTTTCTGATTGTATTTATCAATAATATTTTGATCTACATAAGGTGTGAGGATGAACATGTGGACCATTTGAAAATTGTGTTGCAAGTTCTTAAGGACCAACAATTTTTTGCAAACTTTAGCAAGTGTCAATTTTGGTTAAGGTTTGTAGCTTTCCTTGGTCATATTGTATCAAGAAAGGCTATTGAGTTAGGTCCTAACAAGAAGGTTGCGGTCAAGAGTTGACCTAGTCCTTTAACTCTTTCCGACATTAGAAGCTTTTTGGATTTGGCCGGTTACTGATATACCGTGAGCTTACGGTATTTCTAATACATTTCACTTACAAGTTGTGTGTGTCTAGGGCCTTTTCGTATTGGTTTTTTTGTGTTTTTATCATATTTTGTAGGAAAGATATTCAGGCACGGAATTTAAGAGACAGCTGAAATAAATGCAGAAAAGGGCATCTACGGAGGTGATCTATGGACCGTAGGTCCATTGACCCTCCGTAGATGGTGGTCGTAGATCAGCAGCCAAGTCATGGAGGCAAATCAGGAAAATCTGACCAAGTGTGGAACCACGGTGGCCATTGACGGTCCGTAGATGGATCTACGGACCGTACTGTTGATCCGTAGATGGATACTGCGAGGGTTCCAGTACCTGATTTGTGAAGATTCTAAGTGTGAAGCTACAGAGGGGGATTGACGGACCGTAGATCGATCTACGGTCCGTACTGCACATCCGTCGTTTGCTTCAGAGAAGCTGGATTTTGGAAGCTGAAATATTTTCTAAGTCTTGGCTGACGAAGGTACTCACCGACCGTAGATCCATTGACGGTTCGTGAGTCAGTCTAGTGGATCGAAGACGCGTGCCAGAACGAAACTTTCCTTATTTTGTTTCCCTTTTTATTTAGCACTTGTTTTCTATAAATAGGGCATGTAAACCTCGTTTTTGGGGGTTAGACATTATTATTCTATTCTAGTTCTTGACTTGGGAGATTAACTTGCAACGTTAGCAATTATTAATTTCCTAAGTTCGTTGTGAAGATTTTGGTGTTGAAATTCAAGTTGAAATTCTGGGTTCATTATTCTTCTTACGTAAGTTCATAATTCTTTCATCTAAAACCATGAATTATGTTCATATGATTATGGGTAACTAAACTATGCAACTAGGGTTGTGGGAACCATGAGCAATTAACAAAGTATGAATAGTAAATAAACAATTCTTGAATAGTGTAGTGCATGCATTGAGAATTCTTTCGTTTAGAAGTCCTTTTAGCGGTTGCAAACGTTAGAGCTCGCCTTGTTGCTACTTGTCGGACCATGGAGGTAATCTACAAGAAAATAATTATCAACATAGATTTAGTGTGATACTATCTAATAGGCTAGTGTCGATTGGTGCGAAGTAATAACTAATGTTGTGAATTACTTGACTAGAACACCACCACCAGTTGAAGAGTGTTACTATGAAGAAGATGTTTATGCAGTAAATGATCAGACTAGGGGTTTTCGACCAAACGCCCAAGGATCCAACACTAAAAATTGGTGCCAAGGTCAAGGAAATCAAGGTCAGAACTATGGTAATTACAACTGAGAGGGTCAATATGTCAGGGATGGGAACTTCAATCGCGACAACAACTATAACCGGAACAACTATGGAAACAGAAACGATCGGGTTGGACCTTATGTTCCCCCTCAAAATTGGGAATCTGGTACTAGGGAAGCTGGAGGCAATATGGCGCGTATTGAAGATATGATGCATAAGATGATGAGAAGGTTTGATGCAACTGATGAGAATGCGAAGGATATGAGAAATGACCTGTCTAGTATTGGTCAAAAGGTTGATGCCCATGCAGTGTCAATAAAGCATCTCAAATAGCAGATGAATCGGTTGTCTACTACAGTGAATCCACGTCAACCTGGCACTCTTCCTAGCAACACCATCCAGAATCCAAAGAATGATGGTCATTGTATGGCAGTCACTACTCGAGGGGGTAAGCAAACCATAGATCCACCTATGCCGTCTATAGTGGATGTTGATATTAGAAAAGAAGATGATGTGGTAGAGGTTAGAGAAGGGTATGAGACTGCGACAGAGCAAGAAGCGGAGATATCTCAAAAAGTGGACCCCATACCTAGACCTCCACCACCTTTTCCACAGAGGTTAGTGAAGAAGACTGAAGATGGTAAATATCGCAGGTTTATTACTATGTTGAAGCAGCTTTCTATAAATGTTCCTTTGATAGAAGCTTTGGAGCAAATGCCTGG